>JAKCPI010010981.1:0-68567 GCA_023213315.1 Euborellia annulipes | reverse complement strand
AATGATAATGATATTTATTTTAAATTTATTTACCCGTTTAAGGCTATTGGGCTAAAACCTTACAAAATACAAAATTAATATAAAAATACTTATAAACAAAACAATATACAAAAGTAATACAAAACCAAAACAAAGTCAAAACACTTTAAATACAATACAAAAAAGCAATAATATTACAATAAAATTCTTATATTGCCTAAATAGAAAAATCTTTTTACTATTTTTGTTGGCGTTCTTCAGATTCCCCCTCGCCCATCCCCCCTCTCTCTCTAAATCGAAATCAACGTTATACTCCTACGATAAGATTTTTCTAAATATTGAGGCCGAATTAATTGATAAAAATTAAATGACCCCAGATACCGAAAAAGACAAAGAAGTAATAGTAGCTAATAATAATAATAATAATGAAAATTTTACTTATCTAATATTTTCCTATTAAATCGTTTATTATCTAAAGGATTAACTTGGCTATTTTGGAAGAGCCTCTGAACCTCCCCTGGGTGCGTCCCTAAATAGCTAAGTTTAGCAACATATTTTGATTCATTATTTGTTAATGGACTGTAACTAGCAGATCGAATAAACCCTGTTCCATTATTAGCCGCTCCTTGCTATAAAAGCAAATAATTAAAAAAATAAAAAATAAAAAAAAGCGAGATTAAAAAATAAATAAATAAATCCTAACATCATTGACATGGAATTTGATTTGGTATTTGACATTTTCAGAAGGGGATTAAAGAATAAAAGTGAGAGAGAGAGGCGAAATTGGAAGTGTCTAAACTTTTATCCAAATTGTACATTTTAAACATATGACAGTTATAAATTAATCCGCGAAGCCGCGCATTGCGAAATATACAAAGTGCCGCATTTTGAATATATATATAGAGAAGTTGCGGCAGACCCCGAGCACTCTCATTTAGGAAATTATTTAAAAAAAGGAGAAGTGAGCGAGAGAAAGAAAAAGAATTATTATCTCTAATGAACATTAAAAGAGGAAAAAGTCAAAAAGTTTGCCAAGAGAAAGAGAGAAAGGGAGAGACTTTGACGGACAGAATAACATAATATATATGTATATATAATAAATGTAAATTAAACATTTCAAAAGCTTAATATAATAATTGTAATTTAATAACTTTCTAAAGTATAAAAAAAAAGACAATTTCTCCTTCTCTCTACTTTTCTTTCTCATTTTTTTTTTCTTTCCAAACGTAATAAGAGAATTTTCATTTTATTTTTTTATCTTTAATATTCATTTTTAATAAAAGTTCATATTTTTTTTTAAATACCTAAATAATAATGTAATATAATATAAAAATATTTTTACCTTTTTTGCCAATTATATCCTTAGTTTACAGATTTTTTTTATATTAAAAAATAAAAACTTTCCCTCTTTTACTTTCACTTACCTATATATACAGGTTATAGAGAAAGTATTGCTTTCATGCCAAAAATACGATGTCGAGATTTTGAAAGAAATACATGTTTTGAGATTCCCCTGGTCCAAAAAATGCAATGCGTTATGCAAAAACCCTGTCTGTGATCAAATTAAATTATGAAAGGGAGCGTACAAGTATTACGTAACGCAATTTTTGAAGATTTTTGACCCCCCCTTCTCCCCATGTAACGTGCCGTAACATTTTTCTGGACCCCCTCCTCTAAACGTTACACAACGCTCAAGTGGTCATTTTTATCTAAAAGTCACAAATTATGTTGCGCAAAATATCGGAAAGTTGCTAAAATACCAGTTACGTAACGCGTTGTTCAACCCCCCCCCCTTGTAACGCATGGTAACGTTTTACGAGACGCCCCTCCTCCCCCCGAAATTGCGTTACGTAATACTTGTACGCTCCCAAAGAAATGAGTTAAAAGGTTGAAATTTTATATTTAAATTAGGTACCCCACTCAGACGTGAAAAAAGCTTTTAAATATAATCGACTAAAGAGTACTAGTACTTTACTGATGTAGGCCTACTTTTTCAGTTTTTTTTTTCTCGATTTTCTCAAATTCATACTAACGATTTTGATTAAAATTCATAAAATTATATTTTAGATCAGAGAGTGGCCGACACGTGGACCAAAAAGGTTTTGAAAATAGCCCGCGAAGCTATAGTTGAACAATCTCTTCTCATCCATTGCTTCATCATGTATTCTCTGCTGTCTTCTCACTATATTTTTCTTTCTTTATTTTTTTCACATCTTACAACTTACTCGAGATGAGGATTTTATCAAAAAATTCACTAATTAACTGGTAATTTTGGTTGCCTATCTTTCAGCAAGCATTTTCATACCAAATCACTTTCCATATCACTATATTTCCAAAATACATTAGTTTTTAGGGCTATATACTAACTTCTTTAATAATAAAAGTCCCATTCTTTTTTAAAAGCGTTGATATATATATATATATATATATAACTTTATTTATATATAAAGCTTTTCAAACAAAGAAAAAAACCTAGAAAAAGCTTCCTTTTCTTTCTTTCTTTCTTTCCTTTTGAGATCTAAATACTTATATTCTATGAGGATAATCCCTTAATCCTTAAACTTTGAATAGAAGAGTTAAGTAAGTGTGATGATTGATTAGGAAACCATAGTCCTAGGTATTGTTAATAATAATAATCAATCACATTGAAACTATTCAATCCCCTTCCCCCCTGAATCGGCTGATTTGGCCCATTCTCTGATGAGCCCGGGACAAAACTAATCATGGCTGTAGGGGATGAGATTAAGGGGAGCGGGAGAGACTCTCCTATTGTATACAGAAATCGTCCCCCCCTCCCACTTGGTTGGGATATTACTGCTGATTCCGAAGGGTTCGAATTCCTCACACAAACTAAACTCACGTAGATACATATATAATGCCAATGAATCGATATTTCAATGGAATTAAAGTCAATCTTGTTCATGAATCTGTTATTAATAAGTTTTCTTCAACTTCGTTCTTTTTCTTCTTATTTACCAAGAGGGTTCGTAAATTTTTTTTGCGCAGGAGTTAAATAATAAGAAAAAGTTTTTCTCCTTAAAAAAAAAAGTAAAATAAAAAAAAGAAAACAGAATGTTTTATAAAATATAATTAACTTTTTTTAATCGTTGTTATTAAGATATGGATAAATTAATTGGAAAAATAAGTAGGGATGAAGAGTTTTCAATATATACACCCAAAATCAAGAAAAATCTGGTGTAACTGGTTGCACTTTCTAATTGAAAGTTGTATACATTGCTTCTCTCATATTTTATTGTGTCAAGATAATTTTAGTTTTCGTTTGTACATTAAAATTAAAATTTATAACTCCCCCGGTGGACAAGAGGTTAGAGATAAATGTATCAATATTGATATTCTTTAAAAGCCAAGGGGTGTGGGTTCGGATTCCAGTCAGTTTAATGAATATTTATTTAAATCATTTGTATACAAATTGGTAAAATAAATATGCCTAGCTTTATCTCATAATTTGTTTCGTATAAAGTCTTTGTCCTAAAATGCTGAAAATACTTTTTTAATTTTAAAACCCAAACAACCCCCACCAAAATCAAAACCCCCCCCCAACCCCAAAAGGGGAAGTTTACTTTTTTTCTGTTTGTTTATCGGCTTCAGGCCACGGAGCCATTCAGTCTTCCAATTTTTTTGAAGAGTCAAAAAAATTTTGTTAATTTGTGAATTTTAATTTTGGAAAATAAACACATAGAATGTTCTTTGGTCCATTTTATTTAAAATCTTATTTTCGCGGAGGTATCTAAATTAAATATAAATTCTTTGGAGGACTCGACTAGTAAACCCCTGAAAATCAAATAGAATATATTTATCTCGATTTTCAATTTATCAAATTTAAAATTTCAACATCGTAGCTCATTTCCTTCATGTTTTATTTTGAACACACACTACAGACAGACTTATTTCGCTGGTCCCACTTTTTTGGACTCAGATGATCTCAAAACGTGTATTTCCATCAAAATCTCGACATCAAATATTTGACATGAATCCAATACTCTTAGGGGAGCAAAATGAGAATATTGGATTGAAGGCTAATCCAATTGTCGCATGAGACGGGATGTGAGCCCTTTACCCCTAGCACAAGAGGCAGAAACTCTACCACTGAGCTATGACCCAAGGGCCCGTATAAATAGTTGTTTTTCTATTATAATGATAACAAACTTTTTAATTGATTATTTTATTTAGAACTTCCAATTTTTTTAATTTCTAATTACTTATTTCTAAATTACTTTCTAAGTTTTCTAACTTTCGGGAAATTTGACTTGTCTTTTTGCCAAACTATTTTTATTGGATAAGAAGGATTAGAGATGTTCTTAAGTTTTCACCAACTTTTTGTCAGAGTTGAGCTTATTCCTTTCCCAATATATTGTTTATGGGAAAAGAAGGATTAAAAGGGTTCTTATCATATAACTTTAAATATCTTGTCAAAGCAAGACACTAATAAGTTGGGAAACATAAGAAATAAAACAAGAAACTATGTTTTAACTTGAGTTTTCAGACTAATCTAATGAAAATGGGGAGTTTTTAATCGGCCAATATATTTATATATAAGACTGAGGAGTTGGTGGTGAGGTGAGGGTTGGGGATGTGGGTGAGCACATACGTGGGCGTCATTAATCACGACGCGGGCGAGAGGGCAGTCTAATTGAAATATGAACATGGCTGTGACAGAGGAAGAGATCTCTTTATTCAGGGGATCCCTTTGGCCTGTCCAGCGGGAACCCTTTCCTAGGGAGATGTGACAGGATCAATCAGGACTATAATTTGATTGATTGCCTTCCCCCTAAATATATATATAAATTGCTTCTCTTTATAAATCAAAATTTCTAAACAATTTTTAGAGGAAACTTTCTCTGATTTGACAGAGAAAACATATTTGATTTAATTTGATTAATACCATCTAGGTTAGAGTAACTTAGTATTTTAAACAGCTGAATTTCAAATCTTTTTGCCAATACAACTATTTAGATGTTTGATTGGATTTTGTATAAACCGCTCTCGGAGTTTTTCATTAGTAACTTGTCCGTAATGAAAAACTGAAAACATCACTCATTTTTTTACTTTCTCTTCCAGTTTTGTTATCTCTTCCTCTGCATCTCATAAACTAAACAAGATATCGAGATGATATTTGATAAATAAAGTTTATTGATTCAGGTAAAGCGTCCTAAAAGGGTTTCGGCAAATAGGCTCTTTCACTAAAGATATATTTATCTTTGATTGCTCTTTTTTATTTTTTCTTACTTTATAAAATAAGTGAAATTTGAAATTTTTGTTTTGTGACATTAACAAAAGTAATAGTTGGACCTTTTTTTTAATCATAATCTTGATTTTTAGTTAAATATTTTCGAGATTTATATATTTGAATTATATAGATATTAGTATTCAAAACATCTCGATTCTTTTCCGACTTAAGTCATTGAGATATATATCTAACAAATCTGTGAGTGTTATTTGGAGGGGAGGCCAAACATCCCATGGCTCCCGGGAATCGAACCCAGGATCTCCAGCCTTTCCGGGGCATAGGCGTGCTGTCCATTGCACCAGGCCACCGGACTATCGAACCTGCACCAATAAAAGAGCAGACCCAGATGTCTGTCCCTCTACTGGTTTAACAAGCTGCGCACAAGTGGACAATTTTTCTTTAAAGTTTTTCACTTTTTAGTTACTAGTTAGTGACTTGCACGACTAATTGCATATAAGGGGAAGTGAGTTTTATTGGTGCAGGTCGAGGGTCCGGTGGTCTGGTGCAATGGATGCCCCTACGGAAAGGCTGGAGATCCTAGGTTCAATTCCAGGGGCCATGAGATGTTTGGCCTCGCCAATAAATAACACTCACAGATTTGTTAGATATAGATCTTGATTTTAGTTTGAACTATTATTTTCAAATAACTCCATACTGTAGTTTTTTTACGGCTTCAATGAACGGACTGACTTTTTTTGAAGCCGGAAAAATTAATCAAATAGCAACTTTGGATAAAATTATTATATTAAAACTTCGTTGTAAAAAAATTATAAAAAAATTGGGTTTTTTTTTTTTTAATTTCATTATAATCTCTTTAATCATCTGTTTGATGGAGCTAAGACATTTTACTCTGGAAAATGGAATTTTTTTATTGCGTGGTATTTCAGTTTCTTTCGTCTAAAAAGTCAATTAAAATTTGAAAAATTGAATTCGATAACAAATAAATATTTCGTTATTTTGATGTCCTGGACTTAAAATTCTGAGATTAATCGACTCATTTTTGTTTTTTAAATGGTACTACTTTAATTTAATGGGGTTGGAGAATAACCAGCAGATCTATCGCTCCACCTGACGTCCTTTATTTGGCAAATGTTTCGATGCACATCATCCTCAGTGCCGCGAAGATGTAATAGGTGGGCTTGGTCCAAAATTATTTAAATGCCTTAGGGGCGTCATACATGTTTTTGTGAGGTGCCTTCTTTTTCTCCCCTGTAGTACCTCGTCTGGGAATACTTTTTATTTTTTTAATTACTGGAAATATCTTATAATTACTCTACTTTCTTCTGTATGATAGGCTATAATGTCTCTTGCCATTAAATAATTCTCCTGAAACCCAAACTATAACCGAGTGACTAAATAAGTTTCTACTGAAAAGGCTCGCTCGTCAATTAACTCCAGACATAAATCCATTATTTATTTTATTTTTTTTAGTTTTTGTTTGAAGTTCTATTCTACTATGTTAAAGAGGAAGAACAATAAAATAGAACAAAAGCGAAGAGAAAGAGCAAATTGTTTAAAGTAGAGAGTTTCTGTTGTTAATTGTCTTGAACATCAAATGCCATCAACTTTTGCCCTTTCTCTTATTTTAATTATATAATAAATTATAGCCTATCACTACATTCTTAGAAAATTTATTTAGGCCTATTTTAGCTCAATTGAGCAATGATTTTATTGTTACTCTGCTTTATATCAAAAGTTTAAGAATCAATCAAATTTTGACTTTATATTTTTCGTTTTTTTTTTTTGGAAATTCTCTTAATCTTCTTAGGGTCGGTTGCTTCACTTCTAATCAACTAGCAAACTTATCGACCGATTACAAATCATCAATATAGTAAACAAGTACTCGAGTTTAAAAAAAATAGTTTTTCACAAAATTATAATTAGTTATATGAGGTATAAGAAAAGTTTTATTCTTGTGTTCCTAATTATACTGAATTTACTGCCTTATACTGAACTTTTGCTTAGCTACGATGTCTGACCTAGTCTGTGAAATAATCATATATTTAGTTTAACTAGAACTGAAAGACTTTAAAGTCATAGTCACCTAATAGAAAATGATGTAACTTCACGGGGTGCCGGTAGATGGCTAAGGCAAGAAGCCGGTGGGGTTTGAGGTATGTGTCACGGAAGCACCTCGGGTAAATAAACGGGGATCTCCATTGGAATTTCAAATAATAATAATAATAATAATAAAATGAGGTTCCCTCCCCCTACTCTGGATTCACCATAGCCAGAACCTAAAAAATATTTCTCGGTTAGTCGGTATGCCCTCGGGCTTGGCATAGTTGGTAGCGCGCCTGCCTTGTATACCAAGGGTCGAGGGTTCGGATCCCAGGCAGTCCTATGATTTTATTTAAGCCTTTTGGACACCAAATGTTATATTTCTTGCGATAAAAAATATTTTATTTTTTAATTCGGCGCCCCTCAAAATTGGCGCCCCGAACCTGCACACACATACTGTATACACATGGATTTTTATATTTTACTGTTCATATATTATTCTGTCTTATTTATCCTTACTACTCTCGTCACAAAACAGAATTTATAAATTTTCTAATTAACAAATTGATTGCTGCACAAGAATACCATCCTCCTCACTTGACCTCATTCCTTATCCCCGAAATCCTATTTATTTAAGATCACAAGCAATTATCTCGCTACTCCCTCGTTGTCTCTTTTATCCTTTATTTATTATGCTTTTCTATTTTCTTCAATTCTCTATTTGAATGAGTCTCGCCCTATCTTAATTTAATTATCATAGTAATATCTCGAAAAGAGAGAAAGATCGCGTTCATTGTGTGTGCTTTCATCATCCTCACTAATTTCATCTTTTATAGGACTATAAATTTTACTTGGCATTTTGTATGTTCGAAATAATCTTAAATTCCTTTTTAATTTAGTGTAGAGGAGGCATCACTATTTTCTCAAATATTAAATCAATACAAACTCTTAATTTCTAGTTTACCAGGATTAACGAAGAAATCTTATTACTACAAATTTATTTTTTTTACAAAATACCAGCGATAGTTTACATTTTTCTTATTAATTTCATCTTGAAAAAATCTGATTGATAGCAGGTGTATAGAAAACACCAGCCCCCTTTCAACGGTAGGGGACGTTCACCCACTTCCCAGCATCTCCCTTCCTCCAGCCATTAAGGATTTAAAATCGTTTTCATGTATTTTATCTTTTTACTTTGCTTGTGGCTTGTTCCATAAAGGTATCCATCAAACCATTTATTCTTTCAAAGCCTAAACAAATAATTCGAAATTGACACCTGTGGGGTGGGAGAGAGAGAGAGCGGGATGGGGGGGGGGATGAAAAGCGTCATCGGTCTCTTTTGTTAAAATTTGATAGCCAGTTAAAATTGTTCTTTTGAATTTCATGTTGGCATATTATCAGATCGGAAAGAATTTCGACATACTTTCTGGCTTTTCCGTTTAAAAAAATCTGGTGCTGCCACAATTTTTTTTTTTAGCTAGATATTGACATTTATTTTTTTTGGTATTGCTATTATTATGGGAGTTTTTAATTATAGACCATATTTGTAAGGAACAGTTCCGTGCATTTTATATGCAACGACGTCAGCGTCGCCTACAGTCATTTTTATGAAGTTAGACACAAACATCAGCGCCATCTACAATCAGTTTCATGAGGTTAGACACAATCATCAAAGCAGTGGTTACATAAAAAGGATGATGTTACAATAAGTTTTTTGTTTTTGATTTTTTAACAAAGATTATACAAAATATTGTTATTATTATATTAGGTTGGTTCATTTGAGACAGAGCAAGTGCAATATACTTGGAAACAACTGCGGAATAAGCAATCAAAACGTTGAACATCATTTATATTTTTAATAAATATTTAATACAAATATGGTCTATAATTAAAAACTCCCATATTGACATTTTGTTTGAGTGGTCGGTCGCTTACATCTCTTTAATTTCTTTGATTTTATCAAAATAATATCCTAAATATAAATTATCTTCGTTTTTTTTTTAAACAAAAAAAAATTATAATTTGCCTTTTCATGATGATAATAATAATAATAATTAAATAATCTTTAAAAAAAAAATTCGCTGTCAGCTTCCCTTTATGTCTCTTTGTCTGCTCACCAGCGTAAAAACGGCCTGGACCAATTAAGATGAAACGTTGTATAAAATGAATGATGGAGCAGCAGCAGCAGCTAACGAGGATCAATAAAAAAGTTTTCCGTCAACATATCGGTCGCAAATCACGCCCTTCCACAAGACACACACACACACACAATGTTTTGACATGATTTTGATATATTAATAAATATATTAAAATTTCGAATCTTTGATATATGTACTCGTTTATATATAACAAAAAAATTTATTTTAGAAATGATAAACGGTTTTTTTTTGGAAGGGGTGGCCACACCAGTTTATTTTTTTTTTTTTAAAGAAAGGATCTAATAAAATTGACAGAATCAAGACAAGGATGACAAAAAGTTTTTATTAAATAGGTGTTCAGAATTCTATCAGCTTTTCTTTCTTTTATTTTTTTTTTCCGGAAGGGTTTTTCTATTGATCTCTTTGACAGAACCTAGAAACTAAATATGTCAGCCTTTGGTTTTTTTATATCTCTTTTTTTTTTGGTCCAGAAGATAGCGTTTATAAAGATATATTTCATACGGAAAATGGTAATATCAGATTTCTAAAACAAGTTTATCTTTCAAAATATATACTGGAGGCTCACCCTTTGCGAGTTTTATTATATGAAAATAAAATTTGTAACATCATATTTTTGTATCTAAAAAAAAAAAAATACTTGATAAAAATTTTGAATAAATTTATAGACCTATATATAGGTCTACAGTCGATTCTCGAGGGACTACAAAAAAAATTCGAGTCTTCAATAACAAACTGAAACAGTACATCAGTACTTTTTGGCCGATTTGCGGACCCCACTTTTTTGGACTCAGGGGACCTCAAAACGTGTATATCCATCAAAATCTCGACATCGACTTTTTTTCATGATCGCAATACTTTCTCTCTATATATATTTCATAAATAGGGTAAGAGAAAGTAAAAAAAGAATAAGAAAATTTATTTTCATTCTTTTTTGAAATTTTAAATATTTTGAAAATTCTATAGATTGATTAAAAGTTTACTATCTTAGAGCTGGTTGTTGATTGCTACTATTGTTAAGTACTGATAGTATTCTACTTATTTATATTGAAGTCAGAGAGGGAAATTTAAAACTTCCGGTCTTTCAGCCTTCGGCGAGCAATTGCAAAATTTCTAAAGAATGAATAAGAATAAATTCGATGCATTTGCTCACCGAAGGCTGTGTAGCCCCCTGGCAAGTGGTAAAGCCCGCCTTCTGCGGTCAAGTTTCAAAAGGTTTTTATTTTTAGCTTACGCGCATTACGACATTAATACATCGTCTTCAGAGCTATTATGTATTAACGTCGAAATGCGCATTAGGGAGCGTACAAGTATTACGTAACGCCATTTTTGAAGATTTTTGACCCCCACGTAACGCGAGGCAACATTTTTCTGCACCCCCCCCCCTAGACGTTACGTAACGCTCAAGTGGCCATTTTTATCTAAAAATCACAATTATGTTGCGCAAAGTATCGGAAAGTCGCTAAAATACCAGTTACTTAACGGGTTGTTCAACCCCCCTCCCTCCTTGTAACGCAGGGTAACGTTTTACGAGACCCCCCTCCCCCAAATTGCGTTACGTAATACTTGTACGCTCCCTTAGCTAAAAATAAAAACCTTTTGAAACTTAACCCCCCCTGGGTAGTGTTATTTATTTATCTATAATTAATTAGATTTATTTTGTTTTATTTATTTATAGATTAAAATTACATCATATTTATTTAAATTCTTTTTTTCAAGAAACCCCTTGCTTGTTCACTGAAGTCTTACTTGAAATCGTCATGCCACCTTGTAGTCGGAAGCCCAATTAATTTGTTTGATTTTGAATCTGGGTATAAATTAAATAAAAATATTTCCTTTTTCATTCTTTTTAATTTATTGAATAAATTGAATTGAATGGACAAGAAGGGAGCGTTTTGATCGCCTAAGGGCAAGAGGGGAAATGCTTCAGAAGAGAGAGAGAGAGGTTGGATGTTTAATGAATGCATTGGATTGCGTTATTGTTTTCTTCCTCTCGTGTTGTTTGCGAGGTGGGCATTTCAAAGAGATAGAGAGAGTATGGGGATAGAGGAGGAAGTTTTGATAATGATATTCCAACCCTCTTTTCAACCAGTAAAGCCCTTCTATCCTGCATCTCTCTCTCTCTCTCCCAATCGCCATGTCACACACACGCCTTTGTTGCTTTCAACAAATGATAATACTTAAAAATTAACCGCTTCAAGGGTGAAAATATCCTCAAAATGGACATAACAAATTTGTTTATTCTGATTATCATCATCATCATCATTATATCTTCATCTTCTCTATCTCGATTTAAATTATTAATTTCATAATTAAAAATCAGATGCTATTACGTTGTTTTATTATGCGAACTTTTTAAAACTGATTTTTTTTTTTATTAATTTTTTTTATAATTGAACTAGTTCAAAAGAACGATTCTTTATAAAGAATTTTTGCATTATTTTCCTCTTAAATAAGTATTTTCTTTGGTAATTGATATAAAATTTATTAAATTTTCCTTGGCAAAAAATAAAGAGACAGCGAGGAGCCTTTTTTTTCAAATTGTCTATCTCCCAGGCTCTCACATGATTAAGCTATAAAAACGTTCGCCCTGGAAATTTCAACTTGGTAGAAGATAAGAGTCAGGCGTTGTCTTTTTCTCTCTCCTTCACTTAAAGTCATCGAAGGCGAGTGATTGGTTTTAATAAAATTGGCGGGGACATTCATAGTGTGGGTCAAATTTTTAAAATTCTTAGATTTGATAGGATATAATGTTAATATACAAATTTTTAAATTCAGAACTCTCAAATCCCGAAATAGAGTTATTTCAATAAAAGTCAAAATGCTGGCTGTTTATTTTTAATCAATAAAAAAAGATGATTTATTTATTTTAAAATATAGTTGACTAAGCTCAAGACTCCACTCTCGAACACATCAGGTACTTGTGGCACCGACTGTACAGTGAGGGACAATATTAAGTCCCACCTATGAGTTTTCTACATGTGATTATTTCATTGTTTTTATAAATGAAAATGAAAATCTTTATTGTAAATTTTCTAGATTTAAACTACGAAAATTTCCATTAAAAAAATTTATAACATTTTTTTTTTAACAATGAAATAATCACAAGTAGAAAACACATGGGTGGGACTTAATATTGTCTCTCACTGTACATAACCAAAAAATCTGGTGTGACTGGTCACACAGCACACAATTTTCTACACAGTAAAGTAGCTTTCAGAAGATTTCAATGGCAAAATGAGAATATACATTTTAAAAAGCATCTAAAAAATATTTGATTTATGAATTTCAAACAAAATTGTTGTAGCGAATTTTGAGAAAATCGAAAAAAACTGAAAAAGTACATCAGTGAAGTACTAGTTTTTGGCTGCTTTTGATCAAAATCTTATTTTCACACCTCAGGGGGTGCTTAACTTAAATATAAAATTTCAAACACCTAACCAAATTTCTTCTTGATATCAACTTGAAATAAACTATTAATAATAATAAATTTCCTTTCAGAACCCCTCGTTAATAAATCAAAATGAAATTTGTTACTAATATAAATAACATCCCCCCATCTTTTTTCCTCCATCCCTAAATCTACTGATGATTTTTAAAGTCATAAATTTTAGGTTTTTTTTTATTCGTAATTAACATTTAATTAAGAATAACCATTTTTCTAAAAAAAAAATTAATTTTTTTCTTCAGGCAGTTAAAAGGGATTCACTCTCTCTCTCATCGAAAAATTATTTCCTCATATATCAACATAGCTAATGGAAATTTAATACTATTATATTATATGAATATTTCTCAAGCTGTCTACTCTTTTTTTAATGATTAAAAAAACCTTTTATGTTATAATTGTTTTATATTCATTTTTTATTTAAGATGTTCAATATTTTTTTATTAATTATTCTATAATAAACAAAAAAGTAGGATTTCTTTTGTTTGCTATGGAAAATATTAATTTTTTTTTGGTATAATAGTAGTAGCTCTATATGAATGAGAGAAGAATTTTAATGAACAAAGCCATTAAAAAAACATTAATAATAATAGTATTATTCTATATTTGGTGTTGGTCTGAAGAGAAGAAAGCCGCCATCATAATTACCGATTTAAAAAAAAGACAAATTTTAAGGTTTTTTTGGGAATTAGTCGAATACAGTCCGGAGCCCTAGGATGTCTAGTAGTCACATGCTAGAGAAAGAAAGAATAGGAGACCCATAAAGTAATCCGTCTATCATTTGGGAAGAGTTCCCTTGAATTTTTCTAAAAATCCAATTTCAAATTTCCAACAACATATTTTGGGTGAAATAGCCTGTCTTTTTTTTGCAGTTGGTTTCAAAGAATTGAAAGGTCTTGAGAGGTTTCCTCTCTCTTAAAAAATAATTTCTAGAGAAGATTCTTGTCTGGCTTGTAATGAAATAATCTTTTGACCTTAACAGTTTTAGATAAGGAACTGGATTTTCGATAATACACTAGAGTTTTGCTAATCCGGACTTCGATACTCTAATCCGGCGTTTTGAAAAGGAATAATGCAACAAAAAAAGGGGTAATTTAAGAAAACAAAGTGCCATTATATATTTCTTCAAGCGATAAATATGTATGCATTAGATAGCCGTAGTATTTTGTGTAAATTTTGTTATGGGTAATCCGGCATAGGACCGGTCCCGTTTCGGCCGGATTATCAAGACTCTACTGTACTACAAAGAATTAACAACTTTCATATGAAATTTCAAACAGGAATTTATAAAGAAAATTCTTCCAGAATGAAATCTTTATTTCCCATTTTTATTTTTAAAGAGAATTTTATAAATTTTTTAGAATCTTGACTTCATCACTAAATAAAATAGGTTAACAGTTAATTTGTCTTTCTTCCCACCGGGTGTTCAGTTACTCATCTTGAAAAACATTATATTCAATGAGCCAATAAAACTTTTGGAAAATACCTGACTAACGTGATGATGTGTGTTGATTTGAAAAAAATAAATTCTTTTTCACGATCTGGCTTGGATGTATTTGCACAGTTAGCTTACCATAATGTGTCCATGACCAGGTCTACACACTTACAGGTACTAAATGTACAGTATACTGTCTACTGTGCATGTATATTTACAGGCCTGATGATGGACTGAAACTGTGCTTACATACAGTTGTCAAGCCAAATCCTGAAAAAGAGAATTGTTTTCTTCAAGGTCAGCACCCATATACCCAATTAACTTCCCAAGAATATCGACTTGAATTTTTCCTAAAAAACATTATTTCCTACTTATTAATATTGGTAATAGCATAATCCCATATCCAGGGACAAAGATGCCAATTCGTGATGTTCTAAGTATAGTTCGGGAAAGCTGTCTCTAAATTGTATCTATTCATGTATATACTATCTGTACCAGTCATAAGTATCCATTGGCTAGTAAGCAAATATACATGCATCTGTGTTGGATGCATAGCTTAAATGAACGTGGTCTGTTTAACAAGTAAGATTTAGAGTTGATTTCTCTAACCATTAGAGTTGACTGATAGATGGATACTTTTGACTGTTAGGTATAGTATATTCATTGGTATACCATACTGGTATTATAAATGATTTATTTATTTAAATTAATCGGCAGCCCTCTTTCGTCAATTATGTATTTTTCTCTTGTTTGCCTGCTAATTAATAGCATCAGATGACAATAATTAATGTAGATTTTATTTTTCACACCGCTCTTCACCTTAGAAGGGTCATTAGAGGTCAAAAGTTGAGTTCTATTCTGATCCTGACTAATTCGCATCCTTAATTGAGCCAATAATAATCATTAGAGATTGGACGGTTCTGTCTCCATGCTGGGATTGTATGTGTGTATTTGGAGGATGGTGGGGGTTGACATTTCAACATGGTATATTTTAGGGATCCAAAACTGAAAATACCCGCTGTTAATTGAACGTGGACATGGCCTGGCACTTGAACCAAAAGCCCCTCCTCTCTACCCTCTGATGAATTGTTTAAATCATTGTCACTCAAAAGGACAGACGACAGACAGTAGATGGGGTAAAAGGGCTGATTTTAGAAAAGAGAATTGAATATGCATTCAAGAATTATTCATAGCCATTAAAAATTCAATAAATAAATCCTATAGAATAAAAAAAAATAAAGATTTGACCTTTTCGTTATGGAAATTGAATATATATGTTTGTTTTCTAACTTTATTATTTATTTTGGCTTATTTTTTAATGATAAATTCAAAATGGGATTGGTGAAAAAAAAAAACCAGAACTCACTCACGTCACTACTTTATTAGAGCATTTATACTTTCATAAAAAAGGTGGTTTTTAAATTTATTTTTCAACCATAGAAAACTGGAGGTCTTCTTCCTCTTTCTAATTGGGTATAAATAAATAAATTAAATTTAGGCTAATTAAGGCAACTTTATGAGGGGTGGAAGATGCTGTGACATCCCGACTGGAAGGGAAATAAAAGGGTTCCTCTGATTCTCAAAGGGAGTAAGAAGCTACCTGCCGGTTTTGAGAAAGTCCCCCTTAAATTAGGACATCCCCTACGATAGAAAAAAGGAATCGATGGGACTAGAAATAAGGTTTAGTTCATTAGCGTAGGAGGAGCAGTCAATGATGGAATATAACTTCAAGGGTTGCCAGTAGATGGCTATTTCAAGAGGCCGGTTTTGTTTGAGGTGTGTGTCTGCAAAAACACCTAAGAAATAAACCAATATTCCAGAAACCAAACCCTAAAAATAAACTAATCCAGAATTTTGTAGTTAGGCGAATTAAAAGTTTCGACTATTACAGTATTACTAAGAGATGGCGTTAAGATCGTGTCTGAACTAGAGTGCCTGTATATCACGATGATGTCAATAGTGTCGGCCGCCATATTTGTTCCAATGTTTTATGAGTATTTTACGAGAATAGTATGAAAATTTTATTTTATTTGCATATAATATAAAATTATTATAATATATTAATTTCAAATTATATGTAAGTAAAATAAAATCCTTTCATACTATTCTCGTAAAATACTCATAAAACATTGGAACAAATATGCGGCCGAGCACCATTGGCATCAGTCTGATATGCAGGTACTCTAGCCTGATCGAGCCAATTAGAAAGCTTTTTTTATCTATGATTGGACACTTTTTCGCCTCATTTTAAAACTGGTCTATTTTTTGTTGATATAAGATAAGGTGGCTGTAGATATCAGTTGATACAGGCAGAGGAGTTGGCAGCCAACTTTTAGAGCCTCTATATTAAATAAAAACTCTCAATTCTGGATACCTTTCGGCTTTATTCTACTAAGGCTGTTCGTCCCATTAGAGCTGGAAAGACATACATTAATATAAAAGATGACAGCTACAAAATACAAATAAAATATTTTATATAAAATATAAAAATCCAATATAACAACTCTATATATTAATACTGTGAGATTTTTATATTTTATATAAAATATTTTATTTGTATTTTGTAACTGTCATCTTTATATATTAATGTATGTCTTTCCAGCTCTAATGGAACTGATGATGGCCTTAGTAGAACAAAGCCGAAACGTATCCAGAATTGAGAGTTTTTATTTAATATAGAGGCTCTTAAAATTGGCTGCCAACTCCTCTGTCCTGTATCAACTGGTCTATTACTTTCTCTTAGCCTATATATGAAATATATAGAGAGAGAAAGTATTGCGATCATGTCAAAAATTCGATGTCGAGATTTTGATGGATATACATGTTTTGAGGTCCCCTGAGTCCAAAAAAGTGGGTCCCGCAAATTGGTCTGTGTGTGTGTGTATGTGTGATGTATGTATGTATGTGTGGACAGATTTTTAGCATGAAGGAATTGAACTACCGGATTGAAATTTTATATTTAACTTAGGTACCTTCCCACACGCTCAAAATAAGCTTTTGAACAAAATCGGCCAAAAAGTACTAGTACTTTACTGATGTACTTTTTCAGTTTTTTTCGATTTTCTCAAAATTCCCCTCCAAGGATTTTTTTTAAAATTCAAAAATCAATTATTTTTTAGATGCTCTTTAAAATGTATATTCTCATTTTGCCGTTGAAATCTTCTGGAGACCACTTTACTCTTGTTCTTCATAGGAAAGATAGAAATGGTTGCCTTGGTAACGGAATTTAAATCTTTTTCTTTTTATTAGATTAAAAATCAATTATTATTTAAATTCCCATTTATTTGTGTCTTTAATTGCTTAGGAGAAAACATATATATCTCTCTCTCTCACTTGCAAACATTATCGCCTGTCTCTCCGCCTTCTCTCATAGGCCTAATGTTAATTTCCTATAGGGATTTTTATGTTAATTTCGATTCAAAAGGGGGTCCCCTTTGGAACTTTTTAGGCATTTAAAATTTTTTTTTCCAATTCTTATGAAATTTTGTATTTATTTACGATTCTATATTGTGTATAAAATGTCCAAATATGAGATTAAAATTTTGAAAAATAACCATAGTTTATTTCAAGCAGTCAACATTTAAAATCCAAGTTTGAAACTAAGGTGCTATCGGAAACTAAATATATCTCGACACAAAAAATCTGGTGTGACCAGCACAGTGCGCAACTTTCTCTTACCGAAGGGTAAGAGAAAGTTGTGTGCTGTGCGCCAGTCACACCAGATTTTTTTTATTTTTTAATTTTATTTAATTAATACATATTTGATAAATAATAATTTTTGATTTTTATTCATGAATTTTTTTTTCTCTTTATTCTCAGCCATCTGGTGTTAGCCATTCGGCCCCGTCTTGTATACAATACAGTGCCCCCCCCCCCCAAAGGCTCTGATTTTTAAAAAATTTTATATTATTCTAATAAATAAAATATTTCAAAATATATCTACGTGTATATAAACTGTACAAAATTAAACAATTAATTAAATATCTTTTGGCCAAATTTAAGTACCTATTTGTAAGTAAATTTTAAGAAAAAAAGTTTGCCCCCCCCCCAAGAAAAAGTTGATATGACGCCAGTGATTTTAGACAAAATTTTACAAAATGTTTAGGCATATAATAAAATATATCAAACATAGATGTCAATAAAAAAATCTGGTGTGACTGGCGCACAGCACACAACTTTCTCTTACCTTCGGTAATCGAAAGTTGTGTACTGTGCTTGTCACACCAGATTTTTTGTGTCGACATGTATTTAGTTTCCGACAGTAGGGTACAATTGAATTCAAGATGTAAAATTTATAAGTATAGGAAAATATTTATATTTTGATACCATGGCAACCATTTCTCCTATCTTTTCTATGGAGTACAAGAGTAAAGTGGTCTTCAGAAGATTTCAATCACAAAATGAGAATATACATTTTATAGAGAATCTAAAAAATAATTGATTTTTGAATTTTAAAAAAATCGTTGGAGCAAATTTTGAGAAAATCGAAAAAAACTGAAAAAGTGAATCAGTAAAGTGCTAGTACTCTTTGGTCGATTTTGTCCAAAAGCTTCGTGTCACGTCCCATGGGGTGCCTAACTTAAATATAAAATTTCAACTTCCTAGCTCTTTTCGTTCTTGAGATATTTTGTTCACAGACACACAGACACACAGACAGACACACACACACAGACAGACAGACCATGTCGCGAAAACCACTTTTTTGGATTCAGGGGACCTCAAAACGTGAAGATCCATCAAAATCTCGACATCGAATTTTTGACATGAATCCAATACTTTCTCTCTATATATTTATTACATATATACATAAGTAAGAGAAAGTAATAAATACTATATAAAGTACCCTTAACAAAAGTCACTATATAACAAAACCCTACAAGGAAACAATATCTAAAATATTGTATGAATTTTAAAAAAATATTAAATTTTTTTCCCCAGATTTAATTTTTGTGACTATAATTATTCATTTAATTTATTTTTCTGTCACGATTCTTTAATATGTACAAAAAATAAAGTAAACTTAGAGGCCGCGCTTTCTCCCCTTTAATTAATAATAGAGATTTTAAAATTCCCAGGTCATTAAAAAAAAATTTCAAGTATTTTATAGTGAATTGAATGAGTACAAAGGAGGGTGTATGCGTAGAGAGGAAACAATAGAGAGAACTCCAGCCAGTCAAGGGTTGTTCCGGTCAGGGTGAAGCAGGGGGTCAAGTTTATTACACCGTCCAATTATACTACAAAGTCTACCAAGAGTGGAGGGGCGAGGGAAGGGAGGGAGACTATTGTTTCACTCTTCACCGCCCCACTCTAAGAACAGGGCGTCTTGTTGTTGACTCCTACTACCCAAGTTCGAGAGAAGGGATGTCGAATTTTAAGAAGCTATTGAATTACGTCGCGTTAGGGGTTTTTATTCTAACTAAAAAAAAAAAAGTTTAATTATATATTTTATAGTCTAAAAGTCAAAGTAAAAAGAGAAGAAAATAACATCTTTTGAATTTTAATTTATATTGTATTAATTTACAGAAAATTGCTAAAATTATCTTTTTTATTACATAGCTCAAATTCTCGTCTCCGAAATTTATTTTTAATTAACTTTAAAATTATTAGCCTTTAACTAATACTTAAAATAATTATAAACAATTTTAGTTTAGAAAGTATAATAAGCACCAAAAAATCATTTTGAAATTTGAAACGTTCGGACAAAATTTATTTACCATAGGAACATGAGGTCAGAAGAAATAAATTTTTCTTTAAATTGACTACCAATCATTTGAAATAAATAGAGTTGGAATCTAAATGGCCTTAGAAATCCCTGGTCTATTTGAAATACTGTACATATGGAGTATATTAGGGCCGTAGGCAGAAAAAAGTTTTTGGGGGTTTGATCCGAGAGAAAATCCCCCCCCCCTCCCCCAAATGAATACATTTTAAAGAATATATAATTATACTGTTAAATACGAGTATTTAAAATTTTAACACCATATTTCTTCCATATATTTCTTTTTATTTCTAATTTTTCGCGATTCAAGGGACTTTAGACCCCCATGTCCATGAACAATTAAAAATATTTTAATTAAATTTTTAAGACCAATTTTCGATACAGCAAAGATTTTATATTATATAATATAGTTAAAATACAAATATCTGATCTGAACATGACCTTAAACAAAGGCGAAACGTAAGCAGTCAGTAAATAATTTAAATTTCTTTGGCTTTTTTTTTTACTTCTTCCTTTCCTGAGAAATTGCCCTCTAGCCATAAGAACCTTATAGCGATTTTTGGATTAAGAAGTTGAACCAATTTTCATCTTTTTACTTTTTTTCCTTTGGTGCTTTTTCTTTCATCACTGGACTTTTTTCTCTCAAAAACATCGCTTGACCTAATAATATCTTATTAAATAGCCCCTGGGACTTGCTCTTGAATCTCACTTGATGGAGGGTGACATTCTGTCAAGTCGATAATTATATTTTGAGATTAAATCTTTGAGCAATTAAGAATAAATAGAATATGAAACTGATTGATACAAAAACTGTAAAATCAGAGAACATTAAATTCAATAATTATTATTTTTTCTTAATTAAATTACTGAATTAGTTATTTTTAAATATTTAAAATGAAGCCTACCCTCAGTTATTTAAAATATCCGCAGCTATAATTTTACGCTGACGTTTTGATGTTAGTTAAGATCATTCTCAAAGGTCTAGTGGTGTTTGTTCAAAATAAGATATACTCGCACATTGCTAATACGAAGTAGGACTAATTGCTTTATTTAGTTTGATATTTATTTTTTATTTGCAAATTTTTTTTGGGTTTTTATCTCTTCAGCACTAATGGGAGGGACTACAAAAGAAAAATAACAACATAAAACAAAAGAGCAAAAAAATTATAAAAAGCATAGAGGTATACAGAGGTTTACAATGTTAGATGAATTATATAAAAATTAACTGTCAAATAGTTCAGCACTCTTGCAAAAGATGGCAGGATAGTCTAACAGCCGAATGTATCAATTTCCCTATTAGCCTATATATTTTTATGCTTTTATAAATGATCTTCCAGTCAGGGATGTGCAAAATCCAATCTGCAGATTCAGGAATTTCAGACAATCCGATCCGGCTGTTGCAAAAGGATTAACAATCTGATCCGACAAACTCGAGCAATCCGATTCGATTTAGAAAAATGATCGCTGTTCCGATCTGCAAATCCAGATCCGCACTTATTTTTTAGGCGTTTGGTCAAAATGTACAAAATTTTAAAGAATTGGCAATCCTTTGAAAAGGATCTCAAAAGTCCAGGATTGCTAATTCTTCGAAAAGGACTAGTGATCCGATCCTAGATCCAGAGAACAAAAATGATTTCGGTTCAGATCCAAAAATCCTTGTTGGGTTAGGATTTAAATCCAAAAAGATAGCGATCCAGCAACTTGAAAAGCCAAAAAACCGTCAAACAAAAATTTTCTACTATTTTAATGAAAAATTCCTGAATTCAAAATATGAATCGTCTAATTGGCCGACTTACAACTTTGGACGTTTGCGAATTTGATAGATCGGAATTTGAGTCACCATTAGAGGAAGAAAAATGCAAATAATTAGATTCAAGGGGTGAAAGTGAATTGATTTAATCAAGTCTCTACCGAATTTCACCCTTTTAAATAATTAGCATAATAATTGACCCAATTCTCTTGATTAATGTTTATAAAGATCTCACCTAAATTTCTATTTGCAATTAAAAGAGAGACCTTTTATATGACCTTCTAAAGTATAATAATGGCATACTGTTTGTCTTTTGAATCCTAAGGAAATCCCTCTTTCCCTTTCTCTGGAAAGTAAATAAGTTGTTCAATTGAAGCCAAGCGTGTATTTAAAATCAAATAAAATTCACCCTGTTGACTGACTCTGACTGCAATGACAATTAGATCCTTCTTCTCCCTTTCTTCTTCTACATCTACTTCTTCTTTCTCTTTTACATTTAACTTCTTCTTCTTCTCTCTCTTTTCATTTCTCTTCTTGTGAAACAATCTAAATCATTCAAAGATTTTAACTTTTAATGTCGACTCCCTCTCTCTTTCTCTCTTCACTCAGGCTTATTATAAAACAATTTTCTTTAAAGCGAATTATTATGCGATAGTACTTTATAGAAATAATAAAATATAAGTTAAGTTTTAAAAAGAGATCGTGTTTTTCGTTTAATATAAGGCTGATTTTGGTATAATTGTTCAAAAAAGTACAGAAATAAATATCCCTTGTTAAGGCTTAGTTCTGTAATTCAGTAAGCACAGCTCAAAAAAAAAAAAAAAAAAAAACTGCAGTAAACAATCGAAGGGATTGGCACAGATAGTGCTAACCCACACTTTACTGTACTTTTTCATTTTTTTTTTTATTTATTTTCCCAAAATTCGCTTCAACGATTTTGTTTAAAAATTCAAAAATGAACTAATTTTTAGATGCTCTTTAAAAAGTATATCATTGAAATTTTTCGAGGAAATTGTTTGAAGTACACTTTATTGATGTGGAAGCATTCATAGCTAGCTATATAGTTTTTCAATTTTCAACTTTGGAAACAAACAAAATACCATTAGGAAGTTTGTTTGCTACTGTCAGAGCACCCTAATTCATATCATATACGTACATATAATAACAAGTTATTCCTTGGATAAGCCAGTTGACTATAATTTCTTCTATGAGCCTTTTCAGTTCTAGTTAAGCTAATCATATGATTAAATAAGAGCCCAGATCGTAATTAACTAGCTAAGACCCAAAGTATGGCTTAAAAGGCAAAATTAGAAACACAAGCCTTATTTATTTATATTTTTGGAAATTTTTAAATTAAAAACTAACTTCATAAAACTTCCTTATACAAGGCAATATCAGTCTGAGAAACAAATTGTACAACTAGTACAGAACTTTGCTCAATTGATGGTGCTGAAAAGTTGGATTTGTCATAATTGTTGGAGTTAGCACTATCTGCAGCCGATCACTTCAATTACCCAAGCACAATAGAGAGCAGTTTTATTCCACGATTTCCAAAAACAACAATGTGAACTAGGTTAGGTTAGGTTGAAGTGACCGCTTCCAGAGAGGTAACACACTTAGACCAATTAGGCCCTTTGTAATACCACTGTGGGGCTATCCCCCTTTCCTACCCTAAGAGTAGACTTCGGCAGCATGTTTGAATTATTTGCGGCAAGCTGGATCCGAACCCGAGCCGTGTTGAGACTTCGGACTCCGCAATCCTCAGCTTAGCCATTGCCTCCTCACAATGTGAACTAACTCCACAAATGGCATGCCACTGTTAGATCCTATAATTTTGGGAAGACCTGAACTGTCTTGCCCTGTTGTTATGTGTTAATTCGTGTTCAAAGAGTGAATCACAGAAACTGTTCTGCATCACAAACATAATGCGTTTACATCAAACAAGCGAAAAAAGAGAAGCATATGATTCGCTTGCTTGGTGTAAACGCACCATTTTTTTAATGACGTCTGTCAAAGCTTTGCGCAATTTCACAGAAACCTTTTATCACTAACATTTCTACAAACTCATTGGATTTGTTCTTTTTTAAATAAAAAATAAAAATCAGATATTTTAGAAGAAAAAATATATAGTAATAATTAATTTAATTAAAAACGAGTTTATATATTGACATTTGTGATATGTCTGTGTATGTAATAATGGATTCGTTCTATATCATATATTTAAATAATAATATTGACATTAAATAAATAAAATTAAAAAAAAAATAGCGCTTCTATAAATAAAATAATTGCATGATAACTGAACCACTATGGGCTGAAAGATCTCTCTCTCTCTCTCTCTCGAAAATAGTACCGCGATGGGAGGGAAAATTTAATTGACATGCGGATTGACAAGCCCCGATTTAGATTTTGAGGGTTAGAATATCCAAATACGACATCCAACATGGACAGGAGGGAGAGATAAAATTTTCAATATGGCAGTTAATTAATGCATGTAAATGTATATATTAAAGGGCAGAAGGGAGTAGGTGGAAGGGTAGATGAACCTTAATAAATGAATGACCGAGGGAGTTGTATAAATTGATAATATCAATGCTATTTTAGTAGATGCCAAATTTATTCACCTTCCATTATTTCGTGTCAACTTGATTGGTTAATTTTTAATAATATAAAACTCTCTCTCTTTTCACATATCATATTTGAAGAGAGGTGGATGTGGGAGGGGGGGGGAGTTACATTTGGCTTACTTAATAAATCCATTAAGCGGATAAATTTTTCCAAATTAGTAATAAATTATTGAATTATATTATAATTTTTCCATGGATTATTAAATCAAATAGCAATTTTATTTTTATAATAATTAAAGTCTCTTAATTAAATTATGAAGTGATAGCTTAAATACATAAAATATTAATATGTATATCGCCTAGTCAAAAATTGAAACTTTTGATCATCTTTATTATTAGTAATTTTCAATATAATCCAAAGAATTCACCGTTGGCACTAGTTGAAACATTTCGCAAGGTAAAGTTTCAAAAGCATTTTATTTGTGCTAAAAATAAAATCCTTTTAGAACTTAACCTTGTGTTATTTATTTATCTATAATTCGATAATTTAACTAAATAATTTTCTGTTTAAGCATTTTTAAGGCCGGTTGCTTCAGTTATTTCTCGGATGAGCTAGTTGACTATAATTTCTTCTATTAGTCTTCTCAGTTCTAGTTAAGCTAATCATATGATTAAATAAGAGCTCAGATCTTTACCTAGCTAAGACCCAAAGTATGGCTTAACTAAAAGGTGAAATTAGAAACACAAGCTTTCTTTATTTATATTTTTGTAAATTTTTAAATTTTTGTTGAAAAATTAATTAAAAAATTTTAAAAATTATGCTTAACTTCATAAACTTTCCTCATAGTCAGATAGTTAATTATAGAATCTATGAAAAAACTCATTTCTTATCAACTTCATGGTTAAGCCTGTTCTTGTTTACTATATCGATGATTTGCTATCTGGGGGATAAGTTTGCTAGTTGATTATAACTGAAGCAACCAGCCTTTAGAGTAAAAAATTGAAAATATTTTCATGGCTACATTAACAAATTAACTTCGCATTTCCATCATTGTATCATAATTTATTTAAATTAAAAAACCCTATTATCCAGCAAATAATATATTGAATTCAAAAGAACTATTATACACCTATTTAAATTTTACTTTAGTTTTGTAACTAAAGTTTTGGAGCTCCTTCTTCAGGACTATTGGTGTATTAATATATGAATGTGTGGGGGGCATAATTTATTTATTAATAATTATATATTTCCGAAACGTTTCTATTAATTATTTTCTAATTATTTTTACTTAAATTTAGACTATAAGTAAATTTATTTTTATTTAGAGATTTAATTTTCCTTTTCTCTTTTTGTTTCAGGTAAGGTTTCTTCTATTACAATACCCGTAAGAATTTAACATTATTATAAAGATATCATCCAAGGTAACAATTATTATTTAATTAAAGTTTGATTTCTGGAAGATAGGCAACCAAAATTACCATCTCATTGAAGGGATTTTAGATTCATTGCCCCAGACCACGCATAATAAATTAACTAGACATGTAATGAATCGAAAAGTATAATGAGTTAATCATTTGGTTTCCTGAAACCAAACAATCTCTACAAAACAACTTTTCTAAAAATTACAATAGTTTAAAGAAAAGTGAATTTATAGCTAAATTAAAGTTGTTGATGAGTAGAAAGAAGAAAAGAGAAGCAGCTAGTATTTATTTAATTTATTAAGGTCCATTAACCTGACGTTTCAGCCTTCAGGGCTTATCAGCTTGTCAGTATGAATTCAATGTTGAATACTCATTTATATAATTCACAGATGGTGGTCTCGACCGAAACGTCAGCTTATTGGGCCTTAATAAATGAAATTAATACTAGCTGCTCTTCTTTTCTTCTTTCTACTCCTCTGCAACTGATCGTTATAATTAATTACATTAATAGCATAAAAAATATTTTCCATCTTCTTTCTTTTTATTATTAGGAGAATTTTTAATTATAGACCACATTTTTGTATTAAATATTTATTATTTGAATCTAACTTCACAGAAATGCCGACAGATGGCGCTGACGTCGCTGTATCTAAAAAGGCACGTAACGGACATGACAGTTGGTTCACTTGAGCAAGTGCACAGTACTTGATAACGGCTGCAGAATAAGCAGTCGAAACGTTGTACAGTATTTATATATTTTTAATAAATATTTAATACAAAAATGTGGTCTATAATTAAAAATTCTCCTAATAATAATATTTCAAAACACAAAAGCTTTAATAAAGACATTCTTTCTTTTTATTTCTATAAATTTAAATTGCTTATTATATTATTTTAGAAAATAAGTAATGTAATTTAGAAAATTTCTATTCTCTCATATTTTAAAATTCTTACCATCTATTTTCGATTTTTTTTTTAATACTTTAACTGCTTTTTATTCTTTTTTTTCTTGGGTTTATCGAAATTTTGACATTTTCTCTTCACCCTATTGCGAAAGCAAGTACGTAAAAAGCCTTTTGACTGGGTAGATTACAAGCTCTTGGCTTCTATCGCCTATATAATGCGATTTGTCAATGATGATTACACATCGGAGCCTTTTGGGATTAGAGAGAAGGCCCTTTTTACTCGCAAAGTCTCCCGACTTCTTCCTTTCAACTCACTTCCCTTATATATATATATATAAACTCCCACAATATTGCCAAATACATTATTCGTCCTTTTTATATATGTATATTCTTTGTCGAATACTTTCCTTTTGAAAGATCCGGACGAGTCTTTAAATATTGGGAAAATTTTTTCTAATTTTAATAAAAGGAATGGGAAAGAGTCATGTCGTCGTTCGATTACAATTAAATTTATATTATTAGTTTATGCGCTATAGGGCGATTAATAAAATACAAAAAAAACAAACCATGTGTTGCTATTTGGGTTGCCTACCTTCCAGAAAATAAAAACAATGGAAATATTTAGCCCCTTTTCCCAGACTGAGGCCATTTAGGGCTGTTTATTTATTTATTAATATAAATTTATTTTAAAATACATAATGTCGATGTCTACCTGGGGACGTTCCACACTCTGATTGCTCGGGGTCACCAATCCCGAGCTTTCGCCGCGCTTAGCATCACTTAACCGCAACGATTGTAGTGACTTCTCCGTTGCTAGGCCTCCGGCTCAAAAATACGTTTTAAATCAAATATATTTTCTAATTTTGTTGTTAAGACTACACTTTAGACAGACTAGCGTTACCGGTTGCCTACTCTCCAGGCAATATATCTTTTCCCTTTGTTACTTACTGTACATTTTCTAGTTAATCACTAAATTCAGTGATTCATTTCATTTCTTTTTCACTTTTTCGTTCTAACGATATCTCCAGCAGTCGTGCTAGTTAATGACGTAAGCAATTGAAGATCACAATTTATTATGCATCTTTGAGAGAGTAATCAATCCCACTCAATCCATTTGAAATCGTTTTTTTTTTTTTTTTGTTTTTTTTTTTTGCTACAGTGGGTGGGCAAAGTTGTGCGCTCGGCTTAGTCCGACCTTTTATTTTTGTTAGCCTATAGTGGAATTGTGGACATTAGCTATCAAGGAGCTTTAAAAAATCCGAGGACTAGAATAAATAGCGATACAAATGTTAATTGACAAAATCTAATACTCCTCAGTTCTAAAGCACTTAAAGTTCTGGCATTTTCGTTCGATTTGAGAGATCATCCTCTAACGGGAACTTTAAAAAATTAAAAATGTTATTTATTGTTTTAAAGAAAGATTAGCTAAAAAAAAGAAAGAAATTATCACAAAGTGTCGTTGTCGTATTCCAATTTATTTTTACCTCTCTTTCCTCGTCGTCGCTCACTCTCACCCTCATTCTTACCGGTCTCGCTACCCAGGATCAATTAAATCCAAGCCTGAGAAATAAATTGAAAAGGATTGATCCTTGTGTGGGGTGGTGTTTGAGGATGGGTTTGGAGTTAGGTGATTCTCTCGTTCTCGTTCGATCGTTTTTAAGGGAGAGAGCAATTTTCCATTGAATTGACTCGGCGCGTGTACGCATACCAAACCAAAGGAAACACCGACCGCGATAACAGAGCGCGTTTGCATTTCTTATCCACTCACACCACCAGCCCCCTCCCCCATCCCCCTCCCCCCTCCATTCTCCTCTTTCTTCTTTCTTGATATTTATGATCTCCTCTTTTCACTTTAAACGTCTTCATTGACTTTTATAGATAAATAAACCTCTAAATAAAAAAAAAAATAAAATAATGTTGACACCTCCGGCACAAATAAAATATATCAATTTATAAAAATTGTAGCAATAAGTAGACAAGAGAAAAAAAAATGTTTTGAAATATCAAAAATTTATGGAATTTATCATTTATATCAGGGGTGGCCAACTTATATGTATAAGCTTATATTTATTTTTGTTTGTTATATCTTTTTTTTTGGGGGGGGGGGAACTTAATTAGAATCGTAAACTACAAATTTCGACCTCTTTAAATTTTTATCATCTTGATAGTGTTTGTTTTTGCTCTGCGGAACAGTTATTTTTTACTATTTTATTCCTTCCACTGTTCAACAGTTTACGAATAAATTGCATTTTGGAATCCTCTCCTTCGTCCTGTTATCGGATTAGTGGCCATTCCTGATTTTTCACTTTCTCTTTTTGAGGTCCCCTGAATCCAAAAAAGTGGTCTTTGCAACATGGTCTGTCTGTATGTGTGTGTTTGTGAACAAAATATCTCAATAACGAAAAGAGCTAGGAGGTTGAAATTTTATATTTAGTTGGGTATCCTTCTGGGAAGTGGCAGAAAGCTTTTGAACAAAATCGATCAAAAAGTACTAGTACTTTACTGATTCACATTTTCAGTTTTTTCCGATTTTCTCAAAATTCGCTACAACCCTGGTAGGAATAATTGGCCAACCTTACCAGGCTTGGACCAATCTCCCAACATTGGGCGAGGCTTGGGCAAGCCTTTCTAACCATTGGGCTAGGTTGGTCCAACCTTGGAATGATAACAATGTACCCAGCCTTGGGAATCGAACAAACCAAGGTTGGCCCAAGCCTCGAGAATCAAAAACCAAGGTTGGCCCAAGCCTTGGAAAACAAAAAGATCCAACCTCGATGAAAAAAAGTTGTTTCTCGAGAGATTTGAACTCGAGCTTTTTGGTTTTGTTCTTCATTTGTCAATGCCTTTACGCTCTCGTACACAGTTGTTATATTGATATGACTCTTTTTAAGCTATTTGATTTGCCTTTTATTTTAGCTAAATAAACTTTATCAAACAATCACAAGATTTAAAATATATATTACTGTTTTTACTTTCTCTTACCTATGTATATATGTAATATATATATAGAGAGAAAGTATTGCATTCATGTCAAAAATTCGATGTCGAGATTTTGATGGATCTTCACGTTTTGAGGTCCCCTGAATCCAAAAAAGTGGTTTTCGCGACATGGTCTGTCTGTGTGTGTGTGTGTGTGTGTGTGTGTGTGTGTGTGTGTGTGTGTGTGTGTGTGGGTGTGTGTGTGTGTTCAATTTTAAGCATGAAGGAATTGAGCTAGGAGGTTGAAATTTTATATTTAAGTTAAATACCTCCCGGGACCGGAAAAATAAGCTTTTAATCAAAATCGGCCAAAGAGTACTAGTACTTTACTGATGTACTTTTTCAGTTTTTTCGATTTTCTCAAAATTCGCTCTAACGATTTTGATTAAAATTCAAAAATCAATTATTTTTTAGATGCTCTTTCAAATGTATATTCTCGTTTTGCCCTTAAAATTGTTTGAAGCACACTTTACTCTTGTGCTTCATAGGAAAGATAGGAGAAATGGTTGCCATGGTTACAAAATATATTTTCCCATGTTTATAATTTTGACATCTGAATTCAAATATTCCCTACTGCCGGGAACTAAATACATGTCGACACAAAAAATCTGGTGTGACAAGCACAGTACACAACTTTCGATTACCGAAGGTAAGAGAAAGTTGTGTGCTGTGCGCCAGTCACACCAGATTTTTCAATTAATAGTACTTGATTTAATTTAATTTTTTTTTTTATTATATGATGGGTCAATTAACCATTGGGCCAAGCCTCGGACCAGGCTTGGCCCAATGGTCACTACCCAAGGCTCGGTTTAATAATATAATACCATTGGGCCAAGCCTCGGACCAGGCTTGGCCCATTGGTCACTACTCAAGGCTTGGCAAATGACAACTGGCCCAAGGTTCGGCCAATTGTCAGCATTGGCAATTCCTACCAGGAACGATTTTGATTAAAATTCAGAAATTATTTTTTAGATGCTCTTTAATCTGTATATTCTCATTTTGATATCTTTTGAAGACCTCTTTACACTTGTACTTCAGAGAAAATATAGGAGAAATGGTTGGCATGGTAACAAAATACAAATATTAATATTTTCCCATGTTTATAAATTTTATATTTTGAATTCTAATATGAGGCCATCAGCGCCAGATCGGCCTAACCCCGAATTTCATAAACTCCTCCTAAACGGCTGGACCGATTTTGATGAAATTTTTTGTGTGATTAAGTAGGTCTCTGTATATCCTATTTACATAAGTTCAAGCATAAATGACCATTAAAACCTGGGAAGTTAATGAATAATAATAATAATAATTCATAGATATGTTTATGTACAGTGAGGGACAATATTAAGTCCCACACATGCGTTTTCAACTTGTGATTATTTCATTGTTTTTAAAAAAATATTATTTATTTTTTAATGGAAACTTTAATGGTTCCAACTTAGAAAATTTCCAAAAAAGATTTTCATTTTCTTTTATAAAAACAATGAAATAATCACAAGTAGAAAACGTATGGGTGGGACTTAATATTGACCCTCACGGTACGTTAGGTGGCGTTGATGTCAATTGTATGGGAATTATGAATCATTAAAAAAAAATCATTCATTGTGTTAAATACTAATCCCATCCCGAGACGCCGCCCGCCAGGGCCTAGCTGGGAAGTCGAGCTTTTGGCCACAGCTAGTTAATTATAAAATAGAAAAGTTTTTTTTTTTACAACTATAAAAGAGATTTACATGTAAATTAAAAATTTCTAAAGCCGATGTTTATCCCTAATCTACAAACAAGTTTCTACTTCCATTTTTAATGCAGCAATTTCATTTTCATTTCAAAGAAAACATCATCAAGAATTAGATTTAAAAAAAAAAAAAAAAAAACAAAGAAAATTTTACTTTTATGTTACGTTAGTCGAATCCTGTTTCCGTTTGCATCCGCATATAGGCACAAATCCCATAAATATATATATGAATGTAATTTTGATTAAAACATTAATAATCATATTGTTCGAAATGCGATTAAAACCAACATCAAGGGGACTTTAATCTCTCTCTCTCTCTCTCTCTCTGCCGCTCTGATTTTGAATTGGATTAAAGGACCAGAAATATTAAATATAAAGACAAGATATTAAATTAAATGCATCGATATTAATCAACGGATAAAGCAGCTGAAAAAAAATTAATGAAAATAATTTAAAAAGAAAAATGACTTTTTAAAATAAAGTTATATGTAAAAAAAGACTAACCAAATATTATATTAATAAAAAAAAAAAAGGATTATGTGTTTAAATACTCGTAATATAATACATAAAAATACAAAAATTTGACTTAGAAAATATTGTAAAAACCACTTCGTATTTTTTTTTATTTGATCTTTAAATGATATTTAAATAAAAAAAATCTCAAATGACGGAAAAAAATTATGAAATATAAAAAATGATAAAACCTACCCTTTTGGTATCCAAATGGCTTAAATAAAATCATCGGTCTGCCTGGGGTCCGAACACGCGACTTTTGGTATACGAGGTTAGCACGCTAACCCCTACACCAAGCCCCGAGGGCATACCTATTTATTAATCCTTATTCGGCGTTATAGACATACGAGCGATTTATAATTTAGCAACAAGGATCAGTTCGTTCATTATAAATTAATGAATTTATTAGCCATGTTAATGAGGGGATCAAAAAGACGTTCATATTTAATAATTAGGTTGAATATGTTAAAAAATTTTTGCAAAATATATAACAGAATATTGTTGTAAAATGTAATAAATAAGTAAGCTTTTTGTAGTAAGAGTCATTAATTCACATTGAAAATTTGTCCACCTTTATTTATTTACTCATTTATTTAATTCAGTAAATAAAAATAAATTATATTATATTAAGAATAGTGAAAGGAGCCAAAAATAAAAGCCTCTGATTTCTTAACAATTAACTTTATTGTCAAATTGATTGTTAAAAAATAAGAGGCTTTTATTTTTGGCTGCTCCATCTCCTTTCACTATTCTTGACCAATATAATTTATTTATTTATATTTAATTCAATAGATAAATAAATTATATTGAATTAAATATAAATAAATAAATATATTGGTCAAGAATAGGAAAGGAGATGGAGGAGCTAAAAATAAAGCCTTTTTTTAACAATCAATTTGACAATAAAATTAATTGTTAAGAAATTAGAGGCTTTTATTTTTGGCTTCCCCATCTCCTTTCACTATTCTTGACCAATATACATTATTTATTTACTGAATTAAATTATTTATTTATTTATATTGCGATATCATCTAATTAAAATTTATTACTTAGAGAATTCCCGTTCTTGAAACGTGAGTACCTCCTTTTTAAATTTTCTCATTTATTATTTCATATAAACTTCCATTTAATAAATTTACCTGTTTAAAGTTTATATGGCCTCAGATGCCTAAAGACAAAAAGTTCATCTAAAACAACATAACAAAATAATATTCAATTTCTTTAAATTAAATAATTAAATTTGCTTTGTTATAAATGATTAATAATATATCTCCTTACGTAATTACAAGAAATTATTATAATTATTATAAAAAAGCTTTAATTAAAAATAGAAATTCATTTTTTGAAACTATGAATAGGATGGAAATGAAGGGGAAAAAAGGGGTAAAGTGAATTAGTTCTAATTTCCGAGCACATGACAAAGAATGTTTATTTTAGACCCCTTGATGTTTACATTTAATTTAAAGGCGATCCCTTCATTCAAGCAAAGAATTCGATTTTTTTTTTTAGAGACGTCAACCTAAACGTATTTTAAAATTAGCATTGTTTAATGAAAATTTAATCAATTACAAAGCGTGCCAAATGATTAAAAAAGGGCTTTTTTTATTTACTAATTTAATTAGTAGATACTTATTTACTTAGAATGGAAGGTTGCGTATTGGATTTCTGCAGAGGACGATCCCTTTGTTGAGTGGGACTCTCCTCAAATAGCTCATCCTCCTTAGCAGAGGTTAGGTTAAATCCCTACTGGTATTAGATACGGATTGATTAAATATTTATCTGCTTTGAAGTCACATACAATTGTTGAAATACAATTTTCTGGGATCTGTACCAAAAAGTACTAAATTTAAATAATAAATTATATTTGTTTCAATGGATCAATGATACACTAATTATATTTCACTTTTTTATTAACTCCAATGGGTACAAGGCGATGCCTAATTTTGAGTTAATTATTTTTTTTTTTAGGCATCTGAGGCCATTTAGACCAATTTATTTCAATAAATGAATGAAGATTATCAAAAAGTGTACTTCAAACGATTTTCACGAAAGATTTCACTGATATACTTTTTAAAGAGCATATAAAAAATACTTGATTCAAGAATTTTAATCAAAATCGTTGGAGCGAATTTTGGGAAAATCGATAAAACTGAAAAGGTACATCAGTAAAGTACGAGTACTATTTGGCCGATTTTGTTCAAAATCTTCATGTATTGTCCCAGGGGGGGGGGGGGGTAAAATACACTAGGTTATGTGTTTTCAAGGTTTTTTATTAATTAAAATTAACACTTAATACGTATTTTGACATTATTTACTGTCATAATCAGAAGTGGTTTTCTAAAATGAATAAATCATGAGGCTATCTACATTAAATACATCATAAAAACATAATGTTTTGTAATGTCGAAATACGTATTAAGTGTTAATTTTAATCAATGAAAAACCTTGAAACACATAACCTAGTGTATTTTACCTTTCATAAATAAAAAAATCTCTTTGCCGTTTAATTTTATCCCCATTCAATTTTAATAACATTATTTAAGCATATTAAGTATTCGTGGAATGTAAAACTGTCGTAATTGATGAAGAATAAATATTTGCATTTAAAATTATTTGCTTCTTGTTAAATTCCTAATAATAACCTCCTAAATAATAGTTAACTAGACGCATATATTTTACGCTAATATATATTTGGTATTTAGTTAGTTCCATATTCATATTTAATTAGAGTAATGTTTGCATTAGTCATGTAGATTTTAATAAAACGAGTAGGCTATAATTAAAAAAAAATATATTAATTTATTTATTATAGCTAAATGAAATATGTAGGTGAATATTTATTGAAAATAAGGTTTATAACTATTTGATTTTCTCGTTATTTATATAAAACGATTGGCAATTTAAAGCAAACAATTTTGAATTTACTCTAATTCTAATAAAACCTGAAATCCTAACATTAAAAAATCCCAAGAGAATAATGAAAAATAAAGTTAGATTAAATTGAGTATGATTATATTAAAAATATTTTTAATTGCTTTTCACTTGAACAATATCCCCATGGTCGGACAAAACATGTGTTAAGTGTACTTAGAAAAAATCTGGTGTGACTGGCCGCACAGCACACAACTTTCTCTTACCTTCGGTAATCAGAAGTTGTGTTCTGGGCTTGTCACACCAGATTTTTTGTGTCGAATATATTTAATTCCCAACAGTATGGAAGCATTTGTATTCAGATGTAAAATTTATAAGTGTGGGAAAATATTTATATTTAGTTACCATGGCAACCACTTCTCCTATCTTTCCTATGGAGTACAACAGTAAAGTGGTCTTCAGAAGAAATCATTGACAAAATGAGAATATACATTTTAAGGGGGTTCAGGAGCGACGTCTAAACGTACTTTAAAAAGCAAATACAAAAAAACAATCAGTCCCAATAATCTTTAATTTTTTTTTAAATTTAAAAATGAATTTATTTTTATTATTAATCACATATTAATTAAGAAATTTTTAAAATAAGCTTAGATGATTTATTTAAAAACCAACTGTCAAATTAGTTCAGCATTCTTGCAATAGATGGCAGGCTAGTCTAACAGACGATATAGTATTAGCCTATATCTGGCCTATATTTAATATATTTTTATGCTTTTATAAAAGATACATAATATATAATAACATTTCTAAAGTATTTATTGTTAAAAGATCAATGAAAATCAACCAAATGCATTAAATATTATTAGCTACCATTCTGACATCTCTTGGCAAATTTTTGAATTACTTGATTTTTTCATCCATCAAAATTTGAACATCGAATTTTTGACATAAATGAAATACTTTCTCTCTATATAGGTAAGAGAAAGTAATAACCAACTTCTCCAAAATAATCATACAAACTTATGTTTATAAATATTCATGATACGTCTGAATAAAAAAAAAAAAAAAATTATACCAACTTGTTAACCATATGCTAAATAAACGCGTATAAATCATTAAGGAGTACTAATAGAATACCTTGAAAGGGTCGGGAGGAGAAAATGAGAGGGTGGGGGGTTTCCATTAAACGCCATTGTCATTAAAGGCGTATAAATCGACAAGCCAGAGAATAGAGCCATTCACTGACACACGCACACGGACAGGACCTCTGGACCATTATACAGCATCAGGGAGAAGGGCACGAGGGCAGATTGACTAACGATCGGAAAATTAGTGAATCACTAGGCGAAATAATAAAGATAGATGTCCATGTCAAAATATGGTTCTGTGTATATGGTTGGGGGGGGGGAATAAAAATCATCTTGCCTTCTCATTTTCACCCTTATTTGTCTATATTTGTTAGATAGATTTTTTTTTATTTATTCAATTATCAATTTCTTTCAAAGAATTAGTTCCTAAATTGTTTCTTAAGTGTTACTCTTCAATTTTGATATTATTCGCTCCACGTTTATCGATACAATTTTCATTTAGCCGATCTGTCTATTAAACGAGCAAGTTTTGTATGTTTGTTTGTAATTAGGGTTGTTGGTTAAGGGGGTTCCAACCCCCCTCTCTCTTTCGATATCTCAAAATAAATAAGTAAATGAGAAGAAATTGGATTAAAATTTTAAACGTTGCAACGCGTTGTTAGAAATTAATAAATAATTAAAATGTATTCATTTGGGAGGAGGGAGAGGATAATCGTTTATATCGTCAAAACCCCACCCCCTCCTATATAATAATTAATTTCGGGCTTTACATATATCTAAATGTAAAATTTTAAATATATATCGTACTAGAACCTCGGTTTAGAGAAAATTCCGATACTATGACACAGGGGTGGAACTAGGAGATTTTTAGGGGGGGGGGTGGGAAAATTTAATTTGCCGTCCCCTCCTTAAAATTTTCTATACAAAATTCATATAATTTTACCTTTTTTTTAAGTAAATCTTTCTTTAATTGCCGCCTCCTGATATCTGCCGCCCGGGGCACATGCCCCCCCCCTTGATCTGACCCTGATATGACAATTACTAACGTACTTTTTTTTTTTTTTTTTTTCAATTTTTTCAAAATTGGCTCTAACGATTTTGATTAAAATGTATAAATCAATAATTTTATGATAAATTTTTGTATGTACCGGTATATACATTAACAATAATTTATAATATTAGATAGAGTATGGTTGACTGATGTAAAGTCTATATTTTTTTTTAAACCCTTTTCGGCTACATAGGTCATTTAGGGGTAGTACTACAATGTACCGATGGCTACCGGGGGACGTTCCACACGCTGATTGCTTCGGGATCACCAATCCCGAACTTTCGCCGCGCTAGGCATCGCTTAACTGCAACGATTGTGGTGACTGTTGCTCTTCTCCTTTGCCAGGCCTCCCTGCATATTTTTACTTTCTCTTACCCTATATATGAAATATATAGAGAGAAAGTATTGTTTTTTATTAAGATAAATATATAGCTCTGTCGTTTCGGTTTGGATCTGGACCATCTTCACAGTCGAAAAAGATTAAAATCCACCACTGCAACTCAATAATGGTTTATCCAAGGATCGAAACATTAGATGAGAGTAAAATTTATCAAAAAGTTACTAGCGATCTCTCTCATTTATCTGTTTTATATTTTAATTTCCTCTAATTTTCCATACATCTAGTGGTACATAGCAGAATATTCCGTCGTATCTCCTTTGACACGGATAATTTTATAGGTCTATATAAAAGATTTATTTATTTTTTCATCCATATCATTATTCTCTTAGTTGATATACTTCCTCTGATTGATTAATTCCACCATATCTATGGTTAGTATTATTAATTAACATAAATATTAGGGTATAATATCATTTTTTATGATAAATTATTGTTTCATATCCCTGTCAGATTTGAAATAATACATTCATTATGCCTGCTTTATTAATAAATGAATATATCGTTTTATTTGTTGTTACCAAGTATCTGACTTTTTTTTTGTTATAATTAAAAAATATTTATTCCTAAAAATCAGAAATTGTCAATTGATATACAAGTGCGTTATTTTAATTTGTTTACTTTTTCAGATAATTATTTATTTGACAAAAATCAACATATAGAGAGCGTGAAAAAATGTTTATTTTGGTAGAAATCGTTTCTTCTTAAATTTTCCAAGGGAAACCTACGTGAAGTTAGTAGCATTTAATAAGCAATGAAGTTAGCAATATATACAATCATCCCCATTAAGTTAGACACCATCATCAAAGCAAGGGTTCACATAAAAAACATGATTGTTACAATAATTTGATTTTTAACAAGTGTTTAAGCCCGGGAGCCGTGGCTCAGTGGGAATTTTTTATTTTTTTTTTTTTAAAAAAGGGCCCCTCTTAAAAAAACGTCCCCCTGGGGACATTATTTTATTTGATTTGACTACAAAAAAACAAGTGTTTAAAGATGTATAAAATAGTTTTATTAAATTATTCCATTCTTATATGAATTACTTATTCTGCACTTGTTTTCAAGTACTGTGCGCTTGCTCCGACTCAAGTGAACCTACCTCCAAGAGAGACCTACGTGAAGTTAGTAGCATTTAATATGCAATGAAGTTAGCTGCATATACAATCACCCCAATGAAGTTAGACGCCATCATCAAAACCAGAGTTTTCATAAAAAGCATAATCGTTACAATAAATTTTTGAATTTGATTTTTAACAGGTGTTTCAAGAAAGCACAAAATAGTTTTATTAAATTATTCCATTTTTATATGAATAATAAATTAATTAATTAATAAAATATGAAACGGAATAATTTAATAATACTATTTTGTGCCTTCTTGAAACAAAAGTCAAATTCAAAAATTTATTGCAACAATTATTCTTTTTATGTAAACTCTTGTTTTGATGATGGCGTCTAACTTCATTGGGATGATTGTATATGCAGCTAACTTCATTGCATATTAAATGCTTCTAACTTCACGTAGGTCTCTCTTGGAGGTTGGTTCACTTGAGCAAGTGCACAGTACTTGAAAACGAGTTCAGAATAAGTAATCGAAACGTTGTACAGTATTTAAACCCGTATTTTTAATAAAAAATGAATACAAAATGTGAAAAACTCCCATAATAATATTGAATTCTTAAATTTTAGATTTTTATGTAAATTATGCTTTATCAATATATAATTTATCAATGATTCGATAATAAAGAAGACATGATTAATTAATTTCTTGAGTAATATAATACAAAATGAAAACCATTTATCTAATGTTGTTCGGTTTTATTATTTAAATAATTACGAGATTAATTTTTAGTTAATTAAAAATGAATTATGATGTTAATGGCAATAATTAATTATTAAGACCGCAGTTTATTTCTACATCAAAAAATTGATATAAGGTTAGGTAGAGTTATTATTTCGAAAGATATATTTTACTTTTTCTTTCTTTCTTCTTAGATATGAATGGCATATGCTTGAATTTATGATAAGATCTTTTTAATTTATAATAGCTCCCTTTCTTTCTATCTCCTTCGTATTTCTTTTTTTTTTTTAATCTCAGCTCCTCCATCTCCTTTGAGAATGGATGCAGCCCAAGACATCTCGTGGTTTTGGTTACGAAGAAGGAGGCATTAATTAGCTCTTAATTAACTGGCATTTGTCTCTCGTCTCAATAGGGTGTCTAATTATTAATCTTATAAGGAATTAGACTTTTAGTGTTTTTTTTTTTTTTTTTTGTTGGTCTCTTTTTTTTGACATTTGAAACCCTCCAACTGTTCTTGAAATTTATTATTTTCACAATTAAATAAAACAAAATACTCAGAGTAATTAATGGTTGAAACTTTTTAAAAGATAATATTTTTTTTTCTTTATTATTGGCTTGCGACCAAGGGCGGATCCGATGTTTCTCGGGCGGGGGGGTAATTGGTGTGATGTGCACACACACTATTTTTCTTAATTTCTAATTTAAAATTCGACTTGTTTGCCAGATATAAATACAAACAAATTTTTAAGTATTATAAATTTCTACATTGAAAATAAATTTTTTTTTCAAATCTCGGGAGGGGGAATTACCCCTCCCCCTTGTATCCGCCCTTGCTTGCGACCCGAAGTCATCCGACCATTCATTTTTACAATAAAATACTTAATTTAAAATAGTATAATATGAAAAATACAATTTATTAAAAAAATTTTTTTTACTTATAGAAGCTATTATTAGACTATTAGTAATTATATAACAATGGAAATGTAAAGAGTCATGAGCTTTACTCTTTCTTTAAGGCTTGATGTATACTAAAAGTACTCAGTGTCTCAGACATAAAAACTATATAGTACAGTCAGATACACAAGAGCCTGATATGCTCGAGAGTGGAACCTTAAACTTACTCAACTAAATCAATATTTTTAAAATAAATAAATCATGTGAATATTGCTTCTTTAAGTAGGTGACTGCACATCTCTGGTTTTTATTCTTCACCTACTTTAATAAATCATCTTTTCTTAATTGATGTGGCTGAACGTTTTGCAATGAACTGACTTTATGCTAAACACATGCTAAATGTTGCTGTTTTTGCAAATATCCACACTTTTTGATTATTGCCAGCCGGCTCTGAAGATGGCCGAGACATTGGGCCGAAACGTCAGCCGTGAGATCGAGATTTAAAATAAAAGAATATTTGACTGCCATCGTCTTGTTATTTTCCTGACTCCATCACCATCTTTTCTTAATTCAACTGAAGGGAGGGGACAACACTTCCGGCAAAGCATTTTGGTTGCCTAAGCTTAAGGCTCCACTCTCGAGCACATCAGGCACTTGTGGGACCAACTGTACATTTAGATTATTTTTAATATTAGAACGTTTCGGCAGGGTTGAAAAGTTCTAATAAAGTGATTTTATTATTAAATAGAGGCTCAATTATTGGCTGCATCCCCTTTCCTTATTCAACATATCAGCAACTGTCACGATCTACTATTCAATTAATTTTTTTTGAAAAAACCAAAAAAAGGCTCAATTATTGGCTGCATCCCGTTTCCTTATTCAACATATCAGCAACAGTCACGATCTACTATTCAATTAGTTTTTTTCAAAAAACCAAAAAAAAAGTAGAGACGAACCACGGATTTGCAATTTGTAGAGTTCTACCTCTAGACCACAACGATATCCCTATGGCTCCTGAAAAGGAACCCAGAATCTCCAGTCTTTCCGAGGCATCGGTGTGCTACCCTTTCCTTGCTTTGACTCAATGCTTGTTTCTGACTATACCAATTGCTCTCGGGCCTTGGTGTAGTGGTTAGCGTGTTGGCCATTTGTACCACGGGTTGCATACCGTCTCATACGACAATTTATTGGTAGCCAATCCAATTGAAATAAATAGAGACAGGGTCTAAATGGTCTTCGTTGCCGAAAAAGATCTTATTGAAATAAAAAAAAAAAAAAAACTCAACCAATTACTTGATTCTTATTTGTATACAAGTTACAACTATGAATAGGAGCTTAAATCTCGGATATTTTGCTCATCAATAAACACAACTCTGCTTCAATTACTATAAAAGTATTTACCCTTCTTTTAAAGGTTTAAAGAAAATCAGACAATTTTCTTGTCATCTGGCAACTCGTACATTTATCCCCATGTCTCCCCCCCCTTCCCTAGATATACCCGGTAGATGATGAAAAGTACAACCCCATAATAAAAGGATGACTCTCAACGCCCTTCTATTTTCATTTTAAAAATTACAAGCCCTTTTATATTCTCTTTTCTCTCGGATCCTCCTCTTAACTCTTTCTCATTTTGATTATATCTATTATTATTAATTTATAAACTTCATCCAACAGTGAACTTTATTTATTTTCAAATTTAATTTTCTATAGAGATATACAGTATATATATAATAATAAATTTTTTATTATCATGTCCGTTGAAAGTAATTAGTTACATAGAGACGCGCAACGAATATTTAAACTCCCCCTAAAGAATACAATAGATCAACAACAACAAGATTTCCTTGGGCGTTTAACAAACAAACAGAAAGCTAAAACAAAATAAAAGTTAAAAAAAAAAGGGAGAGAGAGAATTAACGAAACATTGTGCGGAAGGAAAATAATCAGATCTATATAATAAATAATTATTAAAGTATTCTTTTTATTTAAAAATGAAGTTTATATTAAATAATATTCCAAAGTAGGGAGAATTTTATTAATTTACACATAAATAAATAAAAAATATTAATTATTTTCTTTTTTTTTTGTTTCAGGTAAGAATCGTTATCATCTTTTGAAAATAAAATTTATTCAGCTTTACGTGAGTAATATTTTAGCTCGCTTTCTCTAAAAAATTCAGAGATTTTTGAAAGGACTAATAATGGGTGGTTTAGGATCTATAATTTTTCCTCCCTCTCCCTAAAAACGTCTTAATTTGTAATAATCATTAAAAAATTTGGTCAAGGGAACATCTGAATTTACCCTAAATATCAAAAAATTCGGTCAAGGGATGCTTAGAAAATCTTGGTTTTCAATAAATAACGGTGCATCTTTTTTTCGCCCCCTTCGGTCTGATTCATAGGGCCCCCCCCCCCCCCCCGTATATTATATAAAGCTGAAATCTTAATGTCGGTTACTAGTTCCAGAGATATATAATCCATTAAAAAAAAATCTAACATTTTTTAGGGTTCTTTTAATAAAATATTTTTAAAGAGAGGGGAGAGGGTTAATTTAATATTTTCTCCCTATTATAAAACTTTAAAATATTTTAAAATCAAAATTATTTCCTGATTTATAAATTAAAGATCTTTTTAGAAAATTTGCCTTCCATTTCTTTCAAAGAAATACAAAAATTCTTTCATCGCATCCCCCCCCCGCTGACTACGCCTATGAAAACCCAGTGGTAGATTTGTTTTAACATTGCTGTAAACATTTTATGTCCCCCTTCAAGCTTGATTTTTGCATCAGTATGAATATTGTACATGGATATTTGAATTTTTGGTTAATAATAAACTAGGAGTAATAAGAGAAAGTAGCCCTTGACCCATATCTCAGGGAGAAGACACTAGATTCTCGCGCCGCGGTCCCGGGTTCGCTCTTGCCCAAGCGAGAAAAATTTATTTCATTTGATTGATTGATTTGATTATTCTCCAACCCTTTATTTCATTTGATTAAAAAAAAAAGAAATTAAAAAATAGTCTGCTATAAACTTCAGTACAAAGCACTTCAATGTTATATAATAAAATAATAATTTTTATAACACTGGATTGTTCACTAGGCTATAATTGTTTCGCGGACTCCCAGCAACCAATTCGCGGACCTAGTTTAAGAACCCCTGCTCTAGAAAAAAATATCGGTAATAAGGATTTGAAAAAATTTTAATTTTTCATTCTTTCAACACTAAAATATTTGTTGCCTAAATATTTAAAGATTTTTTACTTTCTCTTACCTATGTATATATGTAATATATATATATAGAGAGAAAGTATTGGTTTCATGTCAAAAATTCGATGTCGAGATTTTGATGGATCTTCACGTTTTGAGGTCCCCTGAATCCAAAAAAGTGGTTTTCGCGTCATGCCTGTGTGTCTGTCTGTCTGTGTTCAATTTTAAGCATGAAGGATTTGAGTTAGGAGGTTGAAATTTTATAATTAAGTTAGACACCCACCTAGGGCGTGAAAATAAGCTTTTGATCAAAATCGGCCAAAAAGTACTAGTACTTTATTAAAATGTATATTCTCTTTTGTCATTGAAATATTCTGAAGACCACTTTACTCTTGTACTTCATAAAAGAGATAGGCTAAATTGCCATGGTAACAAAATATAAATATTTTCCCATACTTATAAATTTTACATCTGAATTCAAATGTACCCTACTGTCAAGAACTAAACATATGTCGAAACGAAAAATCTGGTGCGACCAGTCACACCAGATTTTTAATATTATAAATTTTATATTCTAATCTTGGTTCAGGTTCCTTGAGGAGTTTTGAATCCTTAAACTCCTTCCCTCTGCTACCCCTTTGTGCAAGGTAGCAAAATCTTTTTTTATACAAATAAAAAAATAATTTATTTTTAATGATGGTACATAATTTTTGTGTTGTGTATATAGGAATAGGGAGTTTATGAGTTTGTTTAATACGTATAATAACAAGTAGCTGATCCAAATCCGATTGGCCACGTTCCTTCTGGGGGTATAGAGATTTTTTAAATTAAAATTTTTCCCACATTTATGGTCAATAATTTATCTATTTATTGAACCATTTTCTTTTCTTCTCCCTCTCTCTATTTGGATAAATAAATTTATTTTTTATTAACTTCGTATATCACTTTCTTTCTTTTAATTCTTTCTTGAAATTGAAAAATTTTATCTCTCAAGTCCGAGATTCAGTGAACGTGGTCTAAAGTCCGAAAAAGTCCTTAAACAGATTTAAAAAAAAAGATGATAATGTATAAAGAAAGTAAAATAAAAAAAAAAAAAAAAAAATTATAAATACCCTAAAATAATCTTAAATTTTTCAAATTTTTGAAAAAATTTTCTTGAACCCCCACCAAAAATTTCTGGCTACGCCAATGCCTACAGTATATATGTAATATACTGTATAGGGAGAAAGTATCTATTGTTTATATAGTTATAATAAGTAAAAATCTATTTATGATTCATATGTTGTTTAACAAAGGATTTAGATATTCGGAACATAGCATACCGGACAAGTCAAGTGTTTTTTGTAAATTTTTTAAATCTAAAACCTTTCCATGTATATTTATTTATTTTTTAATTAATTCACCCCTCTCTCTCCTTATATTTTTTTTGAGTTATCATGCAGAATCAGAATGAGTTATCATGCAAAAGACTGAATGAATGACCTTTTGACCGAAGCGGTGACCTGTTCTCTCTCACTCACTTGGCTTATTTAGCATTAAACCTCTAAAATGCGTACAACTCTTGCCAGGGGTTGCACTCCGTCAGTAATATCTTAATTATGAATTATTATTATTAATAAGTTACATGAAAGCTTCAAGTCGCTTAGAGAGTCGTATTACCCCCTCTCTCTCTCACTTTCCATCTCTCTACTAAAGCACAAACATTTCTAGATATATAAATAAAATATAACCAACTATAAAAAGAGAAGAAACCATTTGTTAATAAATTCTGCTATTAGAGTTTTCGTTATTTAAAAGATATTAAGATTCATTAAAATACAGTAAAATCATTTTTTAATGGATACCGAAGAAGTCGACATGGAAAAAAAAGCTTTATTACAATATTAAATTGTTGAATATTAATTCTTTTGCGTTACTTATTTATACGACAGCCATATAATAGCATACCGTACTTGGGTTGTTTCGTAATAAATTTTTGGTGTAATTACTTTTATCGATTACCTAGGAAGATATACTTATTAATAGCTACAAAAGTTGAAATTGGAGTTTAAGGATATTTATTAATTTCAAGATACAAAAAAGATCTGGTGTGACTGGCGCACAGCACACAACTTTCTCTTACTATCGGTAATCGAAAGTTGTGTTCTGTGCTTGTCACACCAGATTTTTTGTGTCGACATGTATTTAGTTTCCGACAGTACATTCGATTTTCAAGATGTAAAATTTATAAGTATGGGAAAATATTTATATTTTGTTACCATGGCAACCATTTCTCCTATCTTTTCTATGGAGTACAAGAGTAAAGTGGTCTTCAGAAGATTTCAATGACAAAATGAGAATATACATATTATAGAGAATTTAAAAAATAATTGATTTTTGAATTTAAAAAAAAAATCGTTGCAGCGAATTTTGAGAAAATCGAAAAAAACTGAAAAAGTGCATCAGTAAAGTACTAGTACTCTCTGGTCGATTTTGTTCAAAGGCTTCGTGTCACTTCCCATGGGGGTGCCTAACTTAAATATAAAATTTCAATCTCCTAGCTCTTTTCGTTCTTGAGATATTTTGTTCACAGACAGACACCCATACAGACAGACCATGTCGCGAAAACTTTTTTGGATTCAGGGGATCTCAAAACGTGTATATCCATTAAAATCTCGACATTGAATTTTCGACATGAATCCAATACTTTCTCTCTCTATATATTAACCTATATAAGTTATAGAGGTAAGAGAAAGTAAAAAACCATCTGATTTATTCTTGCTCACTGTTTGGAAGCCGAAGGCGAGCAATTGCAAAATTTTAAAGTTCAAAAATTCCCTCTCTGACTTCACTTCCTGTGACTCTGGCCAATTAGCTAGAGAGATTGGTAAACAGGCACACACACAGGAACTCAGTGGCTCGCGCTTTATATATAGTAGTGATCTTGCTTAGTTGATATAAAAAATTATCATATTAGATTTTTTAAATACCGTAAATGTATTTAATATAATCGAAAGAATTCACTGTTGGCACTAGTTGGAGCATTCTTATAATTAATTAAATTCTCATCTAATTATAGATAAATAAATATCACAAGGTTAAGTTTCAAAAAGCTTTTATTTTTAGCTCATCGCATTTCGACGTTTTTTTTTTCCTTTATTTCATTTATTCGGCCTTTGACCGCATTTCCACGTTAATACATCATCTTCAGAGCTCTGGCACAAACTATTACAATCGTGTGAATAAATAAAATAAATAATAAACAATCTTGTTAATAAATAGTAGGCTATAATACCAGTGTCATATCAATACAATAGGTATGACGATGACGTATTAACGTCGAAATGCGCTTATATGCAAAAAATAAAAACCTTTTGAAACTTAACCTAGTGTTATTTATTTATATATAATTAGATTATTAAGGAATATGGTCAAAAAAAATACTTTTTGAAGTCTCTGTACGTCCGTCCTTAGTTTAAATATTTTTTTTTTTTTTTTTTTATTTCACGATTTAAATCTTGCGGAAAAATATTACTTTTTATTATTATTACAGTTAATATATCATTTTTTTAAACAGTCTGTCCAAAAGGACAATCTGTCCTGCGTGTCGTGCATGTCAACTGATAACCTTGGCATGACTTTCTAACCATATCGATTCTAGAAGAAAAGACACTAAATGAATGAGAAAATTATTATGAGCTATATTAATATTTTCTAAAACGTAAAGGAAAATTATTTTGACGTCAACTGTACAGAGGGCAAAATGATTAATTTCATAAAACAAATAATAGAGAAATTTTTTAGTTAAATTTATTTCTCTATTAAAATAAATACCGTTTTAATGAACTGACGATTAAAAACGAGTGCATTTTTTTTTTTTATATATAAAAATATCTCTAAACTTTTTGAAAACACTGTACTCTCTATGACCTTTCATGCTGGCCTATATATCTTTTACCAAATAAATAAAAAAGCCGGTTGGGATTTCGAGGGTTGGATTCAGGATGCCTGTAGATAGGCCACCAGCATCGACGTTCTTCCAAACGTCTATCCTCTTAAGTCCACCCCAGCACAGCAGTGTATCCCCCCTCCCCCCCCCCTCCACACTCTTTCAATACAACCCTCAAGGTGATGTTCTCGGATACCAGTTTTTTTTTCTTTTTTACTTTCCAAAAAATCCTCTTCTGATTCTTAATTGATGTCAAACCATCTCTCTCGATTTTTTTTTTTCTTTTTGCTTAATTCTCTTCAATTAAATTCAAATTTCATTCAAAATCAATATTTAAAAAATAAATAAAATAACGATGGGTAAAAAAAAAAAAGTTTTTCTATGGTTTCAAAATATCCATTTTAATTTCCAAAGCATGTAAATTATTCAAGAACTTTTTTTTTTTTGGAAATTTTGGTTAAAACTCATTTATAAAGGATAGTATAAAATAATACAAGTCTATAATATTATGAATAAATAATTTTATGAATAATTGTTATATAGATCCACAAGATAAACAATACTTTCTCTCTATAAATTTTTTTTTTTTTTTTCTTAATGGGTATAGGTGCCTTTGACCAATATCCATCACCAGGAAGATAAACAAGAGCTGGGCTCCTGCGGGACTGAGGATGTTGAGGTTGACTGAGCGAGATTTGGTTTGGAGAGAGGGGTTGTTCCATCACATCTGGGACAAAAATTGATTTGTTTGGGGATCAACATGTCAGCGTCCGATGGTGGATTAACATACTAGCCCTCGGGCTTGGTGTAGTTGGTGGCCTGCCTTGTCCGGAAAAAGAAAAATTTTTTTTATTTATTTAAAATAAGTTTTAATTTCTCATCAATCATTTCTTCCCATTTCTTTGCTTTGAAATCAAAAAATAAAAAAAAAATTTCCATATATTTTACTTATCTTGACTTAAAATCAAATAAATAGATTTTGATTAATCGCTGTTGCTGTCAATTTGGAAATATAAAAATTTAAATATCTATCTACAAAAATATACCGTCATGCGCAAATATTTTAACGAGGCGGGGAGAAAATCTCAGCAAAAAAAAAAAAAAAAAAAACAGCATTAAGTAAAATTTTTTTACTACTGTACTGCTTTCATAAATTTTATAATATAAAAATATAATTAAAAAGACATAAAAATGCAATAAAGCGTTATATCACATACTAGCCCCTGAACTAGAGATTATACCGTTTTAATATGCTAGTTGGGTGGCGGTCAGTCAGGGGGTTGTCATACGACAACTCATTTGTGGATGATGGTACCATAAAAAAGTTATTTTTTCTATATTGGAATTACACCATCAATCCAAAAACGTTTAATTTATATTTATATGAAAAGATAAAACTTGTTACAGGATAGGATGTTGTAAAATCGTTAATAAAAAACGTGTGGAGGGGATAATATATAGAAGACCTAGAAAGCGGGTACTTTACTTTACCTGATATACCTGAGCCAAGGTGCCGTCTCTCTCCGTCCTGTATTGATCGCAGCTCAGCTCTCACCCCCTCCCCTCCCTCCCACCCTCTCTCTCTCTCTCTCTCTCATTCCATTTCCATCGCTCTCTCTCTCTCTCTCTTTCCCCCACATTGCATCATGTGAGTATGCGCGAGTTTATTTCCCTCCGTCCCTTTTCTCAACACTTTTAAGCTCACCTGCTTTGTTTTGCTTTCGACTTGGGATTTTAGGATCTTATATAAATTATATTCTCCCCTCCCCCTCGCCCCTTCCCTCCCCACCCGCTTTTAATGGGCGGGAAATTAATTATTTATTATTATATTTTTTGCGCTAATTTATTTTCATTATTCTTTTTTTTTTTTATTCTTCAACTTCTCTTTTCTTTACGATAAAGGCGTATTGTATATTTGATGAATTTTTTTTTTTTTTAACTTTTTAAAGAGAGTGTAATTGATAATATTTAAAAAAAAAATACAAAGTTAAATTGTCAATGGCTAATTGAAAAATTCTCAATCTTTTTTTTCCCTCTCATTTCTTTTATCTTGAGTAATCAGAAATCGTATTCAAAGTATAAAAATTCTTATAATGGGGAAGATTATTGATGTTCAAGAATTTTCAATTTTTCATGTCAGATAATTTTTTATTATTATTACAAAAACCTTATTCCAAGAATTTATCTAAATTTAATCCTTCAAAATAGAATGATGATTTAAAATAAAAAAAAAAGGTACCGTCGGGAATCGAACCATGGATCTGCCGATTTGACCTCAAATTGCTCCTCCACTAGATCACAGCACGGCCCTCCTCCATTTGAGTTTAATAGATGACTTAATTTTTGTTATCTCTCAAATCTAGATGATCAATTTCTCCATCGAACTCAAACAACCGAGTGCCGTGTTGTACTCTAGTGTTAGGGCATGTTAAGTTCAATTCGGCAGAACTTGGGTTCGATTCTCGACAGTAGCTATTTTTTTTTAGTCTAGGAATATATAATTCCTTAAGCTGCTTGAGCGCTTCATTCTTTTAATTTAATTCATAAATATTCATCAATTATAGCAACAAAAATGAAATTATTTTCTTTTTAGTTCAATTTAAATAAAAGCATTTTTTTTATTTTTTTATAAAAACACTTTTTTTCCCATTCACACAACCATACACACAGTCTTTTCGGCATCTTAGGCCATTCAAGACTTTTTACGATACCCGTTATTTGTAAATACATATATTTGGGATCCAAGCATTCTTATTTAAGCCATTTGGTACCAAATGGCTTATATAAAATCATCGGACTGCCTGGGATCCGAACCCTCGACTCTTGATATACAAGGCTGGCGCGCTACTAACTACACCAAGCCCGATGGCTTTTTAAAAAATACTGTAAAACAAAAACTATTTTCGTGATTTCCTCTCTCGGCCTCTCTATAGGACTATACTATATTTTCTTTCACTCCCTTGTTATAACTTTAAAGTAAAAAAAAAAAATTGTTTAAACTCCTTGATTTTTTTTTTTTCTCTTTTTATTTACTCAAATTTAAATTTTTTATCCATTTGATAAAAATGATTAACTTTTATCCACTCTAACCTTCGTATAACATTTTTTTTTATTATTATTATTATTTAATAATTGTTTTTTTTTTTCGAAAGGAATTTTTTTTTTAATATCAATTCACTTTTCAACTTTTCATCATTCAGTGAGTGGCTTTTGATTTTTATTTAATTTTTTTTTTTTTATAAAATAGGTTACTAATTTTCCATTTTTTATTTTTTTTATTAAAAATGGAAATAAAATTCTCACGTACCGTTAATATAAATCATTAATCCACGTAGAAATATAATTCGTGATCATAATTAATATTACCAAAAATTATAGTTGCGAAATATCAATATCCATTTAGTTGATGATTTAGCTTATCATAATTTATTTATGTTATTACTTTTTAATTTTATATATTTTTTTTAACGATTTAATAAAATAGTTAATTAGATAATGAACTAAGGGTGAAATCTTTCGCTCTCTTCTAAACCAACTTTTTTAAAAAATAATTTTATTTTCATGACTGAAAAATGTTTTGAATATAAAATTTTAATTAAATTTTCATCTAATTATAGATCAATAAATAACACTAGGTTAAGTTTCAAAAGGTTTTTATTTTTAGCTAAAAATAAAAACCTTTAAAACTTGACCTAATTTTGAAATTCATTCATCTATAATTAGGTGAAAATTTAATTAAAAATAAAATTTTCTAATTTAACAACAAATGGGCTGAAAGCAAAATAAAAATAATTTTGAAACATTTTGGAATTCCTCTATAGATTTCTTTTTGTTTTAAGGTCTTTTCGGTACCTGAGGCCATTTAGGCCCTTTTCCTGTTTATTTCAATTGATTCATAGTCACTCTGGCTATAAAATTATTCATCATAATATGTTCTCTCTCTCCCCTTATTCACTGCTTAAATTTAAAATTTTCTCATTTTATATTTATTTTTTATACCAGGTCCGTAATTGATAAAAAATGCAAATAGACTTTGTCTTTTTTATATCTCTTATAATGTGAAATTTTGAAACATTATTAAAACTTCAAAGGCATGTTTATTTTTTTGAGTAAAAAGAAAAGGTTATCAAAAATATTGATTATAAAAGAATAATAGCCTACGCGCAGTTTAAAAACAATTCTACACGTTTATCATTTATCTAAAATTCATTTTTTTTTTATTGACATCATGACCTTTAGCACAGGAGTCGAAATCTCTCTTACATATTATTAAATCCTTTAAATGTAAAATTATAAAATATTCTTACAATCAAAATTTAGGCTATTTAGTAAACTAATTTTTTTAATTAAATGTTTTTATTTAACGATAATATTTAAAAAAAAAAGATGCAGGAATTTTAATTTTTATTTAGTCTATTAATGGTCTCTCTCCAGCTTTATTAAATTGTAATAATATATATAATGAAAACCCCTTTTGTATTCAAAACGTTGCTAATGTTGTTGCTGCTGCTGTTGTTTTTCCCCCTCTCCCTCGAAAACAAAACGACAAGGGAAAGGGAGAGAGAGAGGGAGATTGTTATTGAAATTATTATTTTATATAACTTTTATATTCATTAAAATTTTATTGAAAATAGAATTAAAATAAAAATAGTATAATTTGAAAATTAGATCCATGGGATTTGATTAGAATAAACAAACAGGGGATTCAAATTTTTACAAAATTATTTTTACTTTCTCTTTGCTATATATAATATATATTAATATATAGAGAAAGTATTGGATTCATGTCGAAATCTGATTTTAATGAAAATACACATTTTGAGGTCCCTAGAGTCCAAAAAAAGTAAGTCCCGTTAATTAGTCTGTCGGTTTGTGTACAAAATATCTCAAGAACGAAAAGAGCTAAGATGGTTGAAATTTTATATTTAAGTTAGGCCCTTCCCTCGGACCTGACAGGGAGCTTTTGAGCGAAATCGGCCAAAGAGTACTAGTACTTTACTGATTTACTTTTTCAGTTTTTTTTTTCATATTTTCTCAAAATTCTAGCGGTTTTAATTAAAATTCAAAAATTTTTTTTAGATGCTCTTTCAAATGTATATTCTCATTTTGCTCTCAAAATTGTTTAAAGCACACTTTATTACTTCGTAGAAAAGATAGGAGAAATGGTTGCCATGGTAACAGAATATAATTATTCTCCCACATTTATAAATTTTACATCTTGGATTCTACTGTAATATTCGGCGGAACCAGAAATATGTCAAAACAAAAAATCTGGTGTGACAAGCATAGTACAAAACTTTCTCTTACCAAGGGTGGTGTGCGCCATCACACCAGATTTTAAAATCAAATTTCAAATACAAAATATATTAAAACAATAATTAGACAAAGGTATCAAATTAAATTGAAGTTTAATTAATTTTCCGATAGGGTTTATTTTATGTTAAAATTTAAAAGAAAAAAAAAATTCACAAGAATTTTCAAAACAAACTTTAAATTCCATTTTCAGAACCCTCAAATGAAATTCCTGTTGAATTGGAAAATACTCCGGCATAGTATTTACCCCCATTTAGAAATTCAATAAAATTTATTTATTTTAATTTTTTTTTTATTAATTCATTCCCTCATGAAAGAAGATTCTTCAAAGAGGGAGTATTCTACCTAAATCTCTTTTTAATACGTTTTTTTCTGCTATAGAGGAAAGTTAATTAGTACAACTTTTATTTGTGAAATTGGAATTTAACAAATCCGTTAACTTTCAGGGTTAATAGCCATTACGCGAGAAGCCTGCTTTCAAAAGTCACATTTTAATAGGAAAAAAAGAGAGTATGGGAGGGGGAATCCCCTTTAAATGACCAGTTAAACGTCGCCCTAAAGGATATATAGTATTCGATGTATACTAGAAAAAGGGTTGAAAAGAAAAACTCGTTGAAAAAAAGAGGGGCTTCTGCTTTTATTTTAAATTCTGAATTGGTTCAAATCTTGTTTTCACATTTGATGAGTCAAATAAAAGAGAAGGGAGGGGGAAACAGGTGGTCCATTGAGATCATCGTACTAACTTAAATGAAATCGGCTGGAAATAATTATTAAAGTTTTTTTTAATCAATAAAATAAAAGTATTTGGAGAAAGGGAATTGATATAGAGTACTATCAATTTCATTTGTATATTGTTAAGTACCTTTTAACTATTATTTATTAGAAAAAGTTATCACTTGTTTCGAAAATAATAACAATTAACTCTGAAATCGGATTATTATTGAAACAAATGCATAATATAATCTAAAAATCTGGCGTGATTGCTAGCACGGTACTCAACATTCTCTTACCTTTAGTAATTGAAAGTTGTGTCCTGTGCTTGTCACACCAGAATTTTTTGTGTCGAGATATATTTAGTTCCCGCCGATTCAAGAATTCAAGTAAAATTTATAAACATGGAAAAATATTTCTATTTTGTTACCATGGCAACCATTTCTCCTCTCTTTCCTATGAAGTAGAAGAGTAAAGTCTGCTTCAAAAGATTCCAAGAACAAAATGAGAATATACATTTTAAAAAGCATATAAAAAATAATTGATTTTTGAATTAAAAAAAAAATCGTTGGAGCAAATCTAGAGAAAATGGAAAAAAACTCAAAAAGTGCATCAGTAAAGTAATAGTACTATTTGGCTGATTTTGTTCAAAAGCTTTGTGTCAAGTGCCAGGCGGGTGCCTAACTTAAATATAAATTTTCAACCTCGTAGCTCTTTACCTTCTTGAATATTCTGTTCAGAGAATATAGATACACCGACAGACAAACCATTGTACTGGACTCCTTTTTTTGGATTCAGGGGACCTCAAAACGTGTATATCCATCAAAATCTCGACATCGAATTTTTTACATGAATCCAATACTTCCTCTACCCAGACAGCTTGGAATATTGGAGCAAATATTGCCAATATTGCAACAACATTGCAGCTCGAACAGCAACATATACACAATATTCCTGCAATGTTGCAAAGAGGCGGACATAGGAATATTGCAGCAATGTTGATGCAATATTCCTGTGTCCGCCTAGGTTGGAATATTGCCGCCCCAATATTGCATGAATGCTGCCAATATTTTGCAAGATTTGCAATATTAATGCAATATTCCTGCAACATTCGCAATACATGCAAGAATCGCAATATTTCTGCAATATTCCAAGCGGTCTGGGTTATATACATATATAGGTAAGAGAAAGTAAAATGAAAAAAACACCTTAAACAAATTTAAAACATTAAAAAACTGTACTGGTTAAGTACTAAACTCTCACAAAATTACAATTTATAGTCCTTGCTTTAGCTAGCCCCTTGAGAGATGAGCGTAGGCAATATGCACATCATCACTGCAAGTTTGATGGCCTAACTCAAAGGTATTCAACCTTTTTACTTTCTCTTACCTATGTATATATGTAATATATATATAGAGAGAAAGTATTGGTTTCATGTCAAAATTCGATGTCGAGATTTTGATGGATCTTCACGTTTTGAGGTCCCCTGAATCCAAAAAAGTGGTTTTCGCGACATGGTCTGTCTGTGGGTGGGTGGGTGGGGTGGGTGGGTGTGTGGGTGTGTGTTCAATTTTAAGCATGAAGGAATTGAGCTATGAGGTTGAAATTTTATATTTAAGTTAAACACTCCCCGGGACCGGAAAAATAAGCTTTTAATCAAAATCGGCCAAAGAGTACTAGTACTTTACTGATGTACTTTTTCAGTTTTTTTCGATTTTCCAAAATTTGCTCCAACGATTTTTTTTTAAATTCAAAAATCAATTATTTTTTAGATGCTCTTTAAAATGTATATTCTCATTTTGCGATTGAAATCTTCTGAAGACCACTTTACTCTTGTATTTCATAGGGAAGATAGGAGAAATGGTTGCCATGGTAACAAAATATAAATATTTTCCCATACTTATAAATTTTACATCTTGAATTCATATGTTCCGTACTGTCGGGAACTAAATATATGTCGACACAAAAAATCTGGTGGACAGCACAGAACACAACTTTCGATTACCGAAGGTAAGAGAGTTGTGTGCTGTGCGCCAGTCACACCAGATTTTTCAATTCACGATACCTTTTGAGTATTAAATGGGTATGTCATTTGAGGGGAAGGGGGCACAAGTTCGATTATTATTTCTAATAATTTATTTGATTAAGCAATTTATTTACTCTGCTTACGTTTTGTCAATGAATATAAGAATTTTAATAAATATTTGTTAAAATTTATTCAAATTTTTTGAAATTTTACAAATTTCATAAAAATATGCAAATAATAAATTTTTTTTTTGTTTTGCTCCCCCCCCCCCCTCACCTCGAAAATACTAAAATGACGTCTGTGTGTATTAAAAAACTTGATGAAAACCATTCTTAAGCATATTAGGCCTAATACAAAATAAAAAGTAAGCCTTCGTATTCTCAGAATTCTCAGTTTAAAGTTTCGCTGACACACAAACAGAAACAATCATCTTGTTAGATGTTAAGAGCGAGAAAGAAACTTAGAAAATTTCTACAATCCCTCAATCTACTATACTTAAATTCAATAAGAGCTCTTTTTAAATTGAAAAATCCTAACGTTAAATGTTAAGTATCTCGGAGAAAAGAATTTAATTTTTTTTTCTTTTTAATATTTAACGTAATTAAATCGAAACAAAGGTCAAGTGATGAATTAGGATCAATTAAAGCCTCATTTAGTGAGATTTTTAAGGGTCCTTTTCAGTTTAAATCGTGAAATGGTAATTTGAGGAGGCATTATCATTGAGCCAAGAAAACGGTGGGTCAATTAAATACAACACAATGAGCTGCCACTCAATTCCCTCTCTGCTTTACCGCAGATCTCTCTCCGCTCTAGTACACCACCCACATCACCCTAAATACTATAAATTAACTCAGTTACAAGGATATATTAAAGAAGATGTGCGTATGAAATGCTCCAGGAATTCCAAAAATGTATCGAGCTTTGTTTAACCAAATGACCTTGTCCTTAATTAAATACGAACGTATTAATAAAGGAATTTACTATCTAGCAGGATTATTACACTAAAATGATTAATTCTGCGTATGATTTATTTTCATATACTACATCAACATTAATAATAAAATTTTGTATTTCTAATTCATTTTCCTCATCTCAATTTAGAGCAGTGGCGGCTCGTGACCGAGACAACTGGGTAGGCGACAAATATATATATATATATATATATATATTACATGCGAAAAAATAGAAAAAAGAAAGAAAAAGGCGTATTTATTTATTTTTGTAAATTAAATCTATTCGCCTATCTTTTAATTTAGAAAATAATTCAATAATTTGATCTGTGAAGTTATCTTGTTTCGAAATTTGAACTAATAAATCTTTTTCTATTGATAACAACGAAAGAGAAGACAACCTTTCCTGCGACATTGAGTTTTTTAAATAATTTTTTATGGGGTTTTAAACATGAGAAATTGCGCTCTACGGTAACACTTGTCATCGGCTTGGCATAGGCTACTTAGTTCATCGCCTAACCGTTCGACTTATAGCGCTAGCTATCACTGCTGGCCATGCGCGAATGTGGGCAGCGGAGTGTGGAGTACAAGCAGTAAATAGGCAAAGAAAAATATCGCCTTTGCTTTATAAATACGAGGTTCTGAAGTGTTTCAAATTTTTTTTTTTTTTGCAAAATCATATATATTAATTAATAAATATAGTAATTATTTTATGAAACTAAATATTTTTAAACTTAATAAATATAATAAAATTGATAAATATTTTTCATCTGTATATTTATAAGGTGGCGTCGCCTACCTTGCCTACCCTAGCGAGCGCCACTGATTTAGAGACGATAATTCGTAATTATTAATTTGAAATAATCATTTCTAAATTGAGGAATTCGGTACTTTTAAATTCATATGCAGTAAAACCATCTTGATCGCATTCTGAGAAATTAAAGAGCGGTACATTCGTCTTAAGTATTCTATGACGGGGAATAAAAAATATTTAATAATAAATAAGCTATTAATCTTTCACCTGCCCCTGGGTCGTACAGGACAGGAGTTCCGAGGTTGAGACAAAAATGTATTTCAATTATTAATCAATTAATATGAATAAAATGACCTCCGAAAAAAAAAACACAATAACAGACAAAATAGTCCATTGATAGAAGTGAGAGTCTAAAAACAAACCTTTAATTGGCTAGTGCAGGTACAGTGAGGGACAATATTAAGTCCCACCCATGCCTTTTCTACTTGTGATTATTTCATTTTTTTAAAAAAAAAACTATACACTTTTTAATGGATACTTTCATGGTTCAAACCTAGAAAATTTTCAATAAAGATTTTCATTTTATTTTATAAAAACAATGAAATAATCACAAGTAGAAATTGCATGGTTGCGACTTAATACTGACCCTCACTGTACGATCTTAACGCAATCTCTTAGCAATAATATTACTTAAATAATAAATTAAATTAGGATTTGAAGAAGTTGAGGAGGTTCGTGACTAATCAGATAAGCTGCGGATTGCGGATCTAGAGTTGATATACAACTCGGGTTCAAATCCCACGTGCCGTGAAAATTTTCAAACATTCCCAATGGGTTTTCTGTTTCTCTGTGACTGGAGTTAATCCCTGTTGAGAGATAGGGAAATTAAAAAAAAAAAGGCGTGATGAACTTGGTTCCTGGCGGGGGTCCCAAACGTTTGCTTTTTATTTATTTATTTAACTTTCTGACAGGCCAACCAATTGCATAAAATAGATGCAGGGTCTAAATGACCCTCGATGTCGAAAAATACATTAAATTTAAATAAAAAAAAAAAAAAAAAACTTATGGTATAACTCTACTGATAATTCATCTTGTTAATAACTATTACTTTCCATAATTAATACTCTTTGTATGTAATTACCTGTATGGGATTGATTAATTAGAGAGCATCTAATATTATCTATTTATTTAAAATACTTTTAAAAAAGCCTGCACTTGGGTCATAGCTCAGTGGTAGAGTTTCTCTTTTGCTGGAGGTCAAGGGTTCTCACCCCGTCTCATGCGACAAAAATATTTTTTTAAGATTTAAACTTTCGACCGTTGGTTCTCGTTGAAACATTTTGTAAATTAAAATTAAATATACAAATTAAACACAAGGTTATTTGTTTCAAAGGTTTTATTAATTAAAAATTAACACTTAATACGTATTTCGAAATATTTTTTAATTGAATTGGCTACCAATCCAATTGAAATAAAAAGGAATGGGGGTCTAAGTTATCTTCGATGCCTAAATAGAGCTTAAATAAAATAAAATAAAAATTTGGTAATTAATTTCTTCGAGACTAAACTTTAAATCACGACTTATAAGAGAAAAAATTTGATAAAATACTCAATTTTTCTAAATTGAATAAATTTCACATCTTGATCTAACATCTGTCACTCTCAGTCATAGAAGTATTTTGATCCCGTGCACGTTTGATCATAGAACAAACATCTTGAATTCAAATTTAGAGCATAAACTCAAATAAAATTCATTCTCAAACATAACAACTAATTTGATAAAGCATTTGTCATCATTTTAGTTGAGAGAGAGTTCTTTTATTCAACCGGATTATTATGATAATAATCAGTGAGTGATTTAAAAACGTGAGTTAATAGATATTTCTTTTGAAAATTCGATTGTAAATGGATGTTGTTCCGGTTGTCGTCCGATAAGACATGGTCGAACGTATGCGTGCGTGCGCGCGTGAGTGAATGCGTGCGTGCATGCGTGCGTGTGTGCATAAACAGCGGATGGAAACCACCACCAGGGTTGTGGTGCCCCCCCTCCCAACCCCCTCTCCGCCGAACCCCGAACAACGAACAACAGCCCCTGGCCCCAACCACGCCCAACCCACCCCCACAGGCCACACGGATATACCGCACCCATTAACCGCACCCCTTCGAGCACACAAACACACATACACATTCCCAAACACACACACACACACAACACACGTCGTTTAAAAATTCACCAAAAATACTTCAACTGCTTTTCGATTAACTAAATAGATAATAGAAAATTACTCACACATCGGGTAGTAATTATTGGAATCGATCTTGCATCCCATCCGAGCTGTAAAAACATTATTTTTCACTCTGTTGTTTTAGTTATTAAAATTAAAACTATTCGTTGATTACAAAATTTGTAAATTTGTATATCTGTTAGTTTGAACTTAACCCATCGAATACTTGTGCCTAGTTAATAAATTTGTTTTAATATAATTCAAAGAATTGGCACTAGTCTCCATGACCTCCCGTGATTGGAACAAGCTCCCTGCGTCTATCTTCCCCAAAACCTACAATCTTCAGACTTTCAAGTCTAACCTCAACAGGCATCTTCTCAGTTCCCGCAGTTGAGTTTCCCCTTTATGCTTCTCCTTTTGTTTTTATTTTCTTCCTGGCTGCATGTGACTATTGGTCATTATAGGTCTTCGGACCTTATGCACCCATTCCAAAAAAAAAAAGTTAAAACATTCTTAAATTTAATTAAATTGACATCTAATTATAGATAAATAAATAACACAAGGCTGCCCCCGGGCTTGTTTTTTTTTTTTTTTTTTTTTTTATTTAACACTATTCCTATTCAGGCTTCATCCCAATATAAATACAACCAAAAACTATACGTATATCCAAAAATTTTCCCCCCCGGATTTAACCTCATCCGAAACACTTCTTCTATCGTAATATTTAAAAGCATAATATATTTCATCAAATTATAAATTATTTTATCATTATATTACTTTTATATGCGATGTTTATTAAAAATTGTATGTAAAATAAAAAATCGGAGGGCTGAATGGCTTCGTGCTACAGCCGAGAAATAAAGAAAAAAAAAAAAAAAAAAAAATATATATAAATTATTGTTAAATTCCATGTGTTTTGCACTCTTCCCTTTAAATCCGCACCCCATCTAACTAATTTCACCCTTGTGTAATTTCTATTGTTCAAATTATAGAAACCTTATCCCAGTAAATTACAATTTGAAATATTATATTTAATTTGTGCATCATCTCTTTTACACTATCATCAAGGATTTTTTTTTTTTTAGTTGAACAGAAATCGAATACCTTGTCCAATTGTCACATTGTTTGGGCGTCACAATTAACCACCTCCCTAGAGATTTGCGCCTTGAGTTTAAACAACCAAAACGCTTGACTGGGGCAAATGTTGTCTCAAAATCCTCATAAGATGATTAAATAAAATTACATCTCAATAATAATAATGCTTACTGTACCGAAAAGCAAAATTGTCTTAATTTTTTTGGAATTAAGTTCTTTAACGCGGCTTACACTGGGTGAATTGGGAGAAAATGTAACGTAATAAAAATGCGTTCCTAACAAAAAAGCGTTCCTTCGCCCGAGCGACGGCGGAGGATGGCGAGATTAGCCGAAGCCTTGGCGAAACCACGCCCATCTTCTCCTTCTCTTTATTTCCTTCTATCTACCGTAGTTAATCCCAAATTGGAATTAAGTGTTAAGACACACATTTCATCTAATTTTTTAGTCATTTTTATATATTTAAAAAAAAAAGATGATAAAATTAAATATGATAATATTAAATTAGCACGTAACGTTCATTTTATATCCCAATATTTATAATGAACAACGTGATGTCATTTGATGATGTCACGTACAACGTGTTCGCGTCAATAGGCTGGGGAGAACATAACTCTCATAGACCCGCCATCCATCCATCTGCCCGATCATCCAAGCGTCACAATCTTCCCTCCAATGATGATGGGGATCATCATCATCATGCATAGAGAGAGAGAGAGAGAGTGAGGGTGAGTGAGGGGGTTTAATTAATGGACCTGTAGCCGCACCCCTGCTTGTACAGTGCCTACCCTGAGTAGGCTATATCATCCTCTGCACAAACAATAATTCTATTCCAGAAATTCAATCGGAAGAAATTATCAAATTTTAATTAAATAATAATATTACATTTCGATCGCTTTTGTATTGCAATATATATATAGCATATTGAACAATTAAAAAATTTCAATTTTTTTTTTTTTTAATAAATGAGAGACAAAAGTTCACCTCGGTTTACGAACATAATCCGTTCCTTCGCCCTATTCGTGATCCGAATCATTGTCCTAGAAATTTTTTTAACATGTTTTGGCTTTATATGTGGAAATAATACAGAATAATAAATATAATATAACAGGAATATCTGTGCGTGCTTGTTCGTAGTCCGAAACATCGTTCTTGAAAAATTTGTTCCCAAATTGTTTTCGTAAGCCGAATTATTTGTTTTTTATTTATTTATTTATTTATTTAATTGTGAACCAAGTTGAACATCTTTTATGATAGGATCGGGGGGAATGGAGGATTTTAAACGCTGGAAGACTCCATGATTCTAAGCTTCAAATTTCCAAAAAAAAAATAAAAAATAAAAAATATTTAAAATTATTTTCATTGATGTTTGAAAATTATCGTGCCTGGATGACAGGATTATTTTCATAAATTTTTTCCCTCTGAGTGTGTCCGAACCTTTATGTAAAAATATTTCCATAAAAAATTTTTCCCATCCGAATCGCATGGTCAAAAAATGATAATTTAAAATTATATATTTAATTTATTTATTCAATTTAAATTAAAATTTACAACTTTTTTTAAATTTCATTTGAGGTCTTTTTTGGCATCGAAAACCCTGTCTCTAATTCATTTGGTTTCGTGGCCATTGAAATAAATTTTTGTCGCATGAGATTGAAGTTAGCTGGTGGGGGTCCAGGGGCGAAGCCCCCCGGCTAGTTTATTTAAAAAGGGTAATTTATTATTTACTATATCATACTTTGGTGGAATGAATCAGCCTATGGTCAAATGACATTCATCTAGTATATTTTATACCGAATTTAAATAATAGTATAGTATATAAATATTTGAATTTTTCAAAATAATTATTATTATTATATTAGGGAAAATTAAAGCCCCCATATGTAAATTTTAACAAAATTAATAAATAAATATTTTTCGTTTTGTTGAAACAATAAAAAATTATCATTATGATTATTAGAGGCTTTTATTATTTTCATACTAATACAATTCTAGCAAATTAAGGGTTAAATTTCTAAATATGTCAACAACACCCTTTGCACATAAATGATTCCACTGTAAAAGTTAATTTTATATTTTATATTATGTTCTCTCTAGTTAATTTTACCCAAATATATGCAGCGGATTCATTTTTAAATAAAATTTTCTCATTTGCATTTTTATATTATAATTTATTTATTTTATAGCCTTTTGTTTAAACAACAACTTGAAATAATTAATAAGTGAACGTCCCTCTAGCTTCTTGATCCCCAATTGACATTTGTTAAAAATATTTTATAGTCATATATTATCTATCAGCATAAATATACCCATGTTCGCGAGAGACCTTCCCAGAGACGTTAGAGAAGCGCCTTAAAACTATGCATGCAGAAATTTATAGGCGAAGGGTCATTTTAATAATTTAGGAAGAGGGGTGGGGAGGGGGAGTTGAAAAAATATTGAAATTATAAAATAAAATATATTCATTAATTTAATAATTGTATTTTTAATAAATTCTCTTTTTGTTTCAGGTAAGAATTCTACATTCCTCTTTTAATTTTGCTAGTACGTAAGTAATCCTTTACTTGTAACTTATTACTTTAAAGAGATGGAAGGCCCTTATTAGGGTCATTTTTTTGATAACGAAATAGTCATCATTTTGATTGAGTCGCTTAGCATAATGTGGCAGTAAGTTTTTTTTCTTCAGTAATAAAAGACGCAGTAAACCTCTTGAATAAGATTTGTTTGAACTTTTTGGTTTATTTGACGATCGATTGTATATAAATATATTGGATGCTCTTTTATCTCGATATTTCCAAATTGGATCCTGTCGAATTCCATTGCAAAAAAAAAAGTCTCAATTTTGTTGTAGAAAGACAAAAAACATTGTTAGTGGTTTAAAACGATGTCGTTTAATCTTAGTCACGTCTCATTAGAAACGGCTCAATCTCGCTAGAAAACTAAACTAATAGGCCTATATACAAATATAGGCCTATGCCGGTTTTATTTTGTAAAATATATATTTTTGTTCGAATTTCACGATTTGATCGAAACGTTTTAGAAAATAATTAACTATTTATTATTTGATAGCTGCTTGCCTTCTTTTCTACTGACATTCTAGTCCGGCTTATATACTGTTTATTATTATAATAGTTAACTTATTCATCACATGTACAATACAAAGTAAAAAAAAAAATATTTTTATCTTTGGACTGAACACACACCAATTGAGCAAAACGTTTTCGGACTAAACGTTTTGTCCAAGAGCAAAACGCTCAATAGCAAAACATTTTGTTCAATGATGTCGAATCATATCCAATTGTGTTTTGCCTCTTCGGCGTCCGTTGATTAGTAGAAAAGCATTGAAAAAACAGTTTTGGTCGACTCAGGGCCACCGAGAGGATCCTCAATACCCCCCCCCCCCCTACTAAAAAATGAATGTTCAAATTTAAAATTTGAATATATTTCAAAAAATTCACCGTTGGCACTAGTTGAAACATTTTTAAATTTAATTAAATTCTCATCTAATGAATAAAAAAAAGACTAGGTTAAGTTTCAAAAGGTTTTTATTTTTAACTTGACCTAGTGTTATTTATTTATCTAAAATTAGATGAGAATTTAATTAAAATTTTAACATGTTTTTTTTAAATATTTCATATTTTTATGAAATATTTCATTTTTTTCATGAGTCTATTTGGAGACTCCGTGAACTTAGAAAGGAAAAACTTGATCAAAAAAATGAATAAAAAATAATTTATTTATTTATTTATTTTTTTTAAACACTCACACTTTTTTCCCACTCACTTTCACACAGTCTTTTCGGCAACTTAGGCCATTTAAGACTTTTAATGATACTCGAAAAAAGATTTTTTAACTTAAAAATATTTATAATAAATCATAGTTCGAAATTTTCCCTGGATTTGGGATAAAAATTCCAAGACCAAAAATTTTTTGAATTCTTGAGTCCATCCAAGACAAATACCATAGTGTTAATAAATTTCTTTAATGGAGATTTTTTATCTGACTTTCTATATTTATTTATTACATCAATTGCTAGTAAAAAATATTCCTCATAATTAGAATATTTATTGTTTGTTTAATTTATACTAAAATAAAGTAGGGCAATTCTCCCCAGAAAGCCTCGGAGTCCAATTAATTCCGGCTCGCATCCAAGATGCAGGTTTTTTTTACAACGAGTGGATGCTGTGTGTCGGTTTCCAAGGCAACCAGAGAGGGATGAAGCGATGCACCAGTGGATGTGTTTGCGGGGAGGTCGGACTCTCACTCTTTTGCCCACAACCTCCTGGTTCTGGGCAGCGCTGCTTTAAAACCGCACACACAACCCTCCCCAGCATCCCTTCATCTATCTCTCGGACACTTTAAAACGATGCCAACAATTCAATTGGAGAGATTAGAAAAGGAAATTCGCCAACAAAACGGATTAAAATCGAAATGAATTTTACTTTAAATGAACTGTCAAGTTTATTTTGACATCACCTTTTTTTTTTGGCTTCTGAGGCTTTTATGGATATATATGAGGCGTCTAGGATCAAAACGTCAATCTCCAATTTAGTGTCAAATGTAGTTAACAACGCCATCTTGTAGAGCACGTTTTCTTTTAAAAACATCAAATTACAATAAATAAAACCGTCAATATCACCATTCCTTTGAAAGTTAACTTTACGAGTTAATTTCAAAGAAATCTGGTGTTACTGGTCACACAGAAGACAACTTTTTCTTACCGGCGGCGGACCCTCGCCTTTTCTTAATTATGAGAAGCTTTGCGGACCCTCCGCCAGCTGGCTCTGGTCCGCCTTTCTTCTTTTTTTTTCTCATTCACACTCACACTTTTTTCAGCAACTCAGACCATATAAGACTTGAATGATACTCAATATTTAATAATTATATATAGTTGGGGTCCGGACATTCTTATTTAAGTCATTTGGTATCCAAATACTTGGGGTCCGAACCCGCCAATTTTTGTAAGCTTAGCAAGCTAACCCCTACACCAAGCCCCGAGGGCATCATATAATTTGCGAATGTTGAAAAAACAATTTATTTATTTATTTTTTTTTTGTCACGTTTTATGAACATCTCAATGATATTTTTCTTCTTTTCGATAAAATTTCTTTGTCAATTCTAACATAACTCGAAAACCAATTCTATAGAATAATTGTTAAAAGTGGCCAACCAAATTCAGCCAATATTTTTATTTTATTTTATTTTTTTTATTTTTTCTTTAGGCCTTTTTGTTGACCTTCTTGCTAGATCGATTTCCGATTTCTATTCAACTAACAGGACAAGTAAAAGGATTCAAAAATCATCTGGTACACTCGTTAATTCACAAATTTATCATCAGTGAATAAAATTCAAAACTCTTTTCTTTCTTTTTGGTCTCATTAGTTAACATTATTGTGGCTTAAATTGGACCAATGCTTGGTCTATTTATGTTATTTATGTAAATCTACAAAGGAATTAGTTTATTTAAACTGACTGTGAGTAAAAAGATCATTATATTCATTTAATTATTCATTGGATATAGGAGACGTCTCGTAGCATACAAGGAAAATTAAATAAAAAACTTTATTTAATTATTAATCGTCGACGTTTCGGTCGTTAATCCCCATCTTTATCAGAACCTATTATCTGTGGAACGGCCCCCAGTAGTCATCGGTACATAATTAACAGGTTAAGCCCCTATGTAGCCTCAAGAGCCGAGATGGGGATTTTTAAAAATTAATCATTTTTTTAAGATCTTTTTCGACAACTAAGGCCATTTAGACCACATCCCTATTTATTTCAAATGATTTGTAATCAAATCAAATGAAATAAATTTTTCTCGCTTGGGACGGTAAGCGAACCCGGGACTCCGACGCGAGAAGCTAGTGTCTTCTCTCTGAGCCACGGCTCCCGGGCAAAAAAATTAATCATCTTTCTTTAATTTTTATTAAAAATTTCTAAAATAAATTTTTTTTTTTTTTTAATTTTACTTTTAGTCGAAATATATTTGAAATATTTGCTGATCCCTGATTTTTTCTGGATAGGTTATTAATAATTGCCAGTTCCAGCTCGGGCAGCTCGTCTTCGTTTTCTAAGAATTCACAGTTGAGCTTAAGATAGATAGTGATTAACTTTTAACTTTTATTTTTCAAAATAGAGACAAGATCAATATTAAAGCACCGCTATGAAAATCTTTATTTATATTTATTTATCTTCTATATTTGAACCAAAAAATTTTCCAATAGAAATTTTTTAATATTTTCACACGGTACAAGCTTTAACTCTCTGATTATTTCATTGTTTTTCAGAGAAAATTTGAAAAATTGTCTAGTTAATAAATTATCCAATGATGGGGGTCCATCATAGACAACGGTCCAATTTAGGCGACCTTCCTCTAATCAGATTTAAACTTTCGACCGTTGGTTCTCATTGAAACATTTTGTAAATTAAAATTAAATATACAAATTAAACACTAGGTTATTTGTTTCAAAGGTTTTATTAATTAAAAATTAACACTTGATACGTATTTCGACAATTTCTTGTCATCATCAGAAGTGATCTGATGGTCTTCTGATGATGACAAGAAATTGTCGAAATACGTATCAAGTGTTAATTTTAATTAATAAAACCTTTGAAACAAATAACCTAGTGTTTAATTTGTATATTTAATTTTAATTTCCTCTAATCATTCTAAATAATTTTAGTTTATCGCTAAAGAGGCTCCAAATTTATTAATTGATCTGTTGCTGGCATGATGTTTATCTTTTAAATTTGGTAAATTTTTCGAACAAGGTTGTTCATCCTGTTTATTTTTTTTTTTTATAAATTATTCGACATTTTTTACCATGAAGCAAATGATCAAACTGGATGGGGTAACAGGAGAAAGGAGGGAGCGGATTCATTTTGCATTTTGCACAGGTGGTCGTTATGTTTTAGAAGCAAAAGAGCAAGACGGTTGTAGAGAGGAAAACCTTCCCAGAAAGAGAGGGAAAAACGAGAAAAGAGGTCTTGAAAGTCATGAACAGAGGCATAAAAAAAAAGTATCTCTTCCCTTTTATGAATATAATTTTATCTAAAATCGATGATAAAAAGGGGGAAGAAATAAAAGAAATAGAAAAAAAAAATTCTGTCTGTGTGTAACACGCCTATCGGAAAAAGCTTATCTTATTTTAATTTCATCAAGATTGTGGTTGGAAATCAATATTTAATAACATGATGTTCTTTTAAGAGGTCTCTCTTATGGTCTCTATGGGCTTTAATCTAATGGTCTCTCTCTCCTGACTGGAATTTTTTGTTTATTAATCTTTTGGACTGGGTGAGGGATGTCACCTACCAGGATCGAAGAAAAGGAAATAAATTAACTCAATATTAAATTGAACTCTAGTGTTGGACATTTTCCGACACTCAGTATAAAATTTACTATTTCGGGAAACTTCTTCTAAATATGTCACTTTAAGGCGGCTACACACGTAACAGCAAACTTGACAAGCACGCATGTGCAATCTTTTTGTACCAGCATGCACAAATTCCCTTCAGCTCTAAACGTCACAAGGAGAAGAAAAAGTACATCAGTAACGTCCTAGTACTCCTTGGCCAATCTTGTTCAAAAGCTGTTTACAGATGACACTAGGACACAGGTAGACACACAGTCCATGTTGCGAAAACCACTTTTACTTTCTCTTACCCTATATATGAAATATATAGAGAGAGAAAGTATTGTTTTGGATTCAGGAGACCTTAAAACGTGTATATCCATCAAAGTTTCGACTTAGAATTTTTTACATGAATCCAATACTTTATATATATATATATAAGTAAGAGAAAGTCAAAAATCTAGGCTGCAGACATTTAAAACTCTCCTTTGGTACTCTGCTTGTCTAACTTACAGGCGTTTTAAGCTCGGATTTTTTAATCCTTTGTGAATTACCATGATTTAAATTTTGTATCTATCATTTATTTTGAAATTCCTATCGGGATCCCCGTCGAGGTGCTTCGGTGAACGAAGACATACACCTCAAACCCAACCGGCCTCTGGACGTAGCCATCTACAGGCACCCCGTGAAGTTACATCATTTCCTATCTCTAACTCCTCCTCCTTCGTTCGATTCTAGCTAGTGAACTAATCCTTATTTCTAGTTCCATCTGGTTCCTCATATCCAAACTCTTCTATGCTATGGAGGATGTCCTAGTTGTGGAGGGACTCCCTCAGTACCGGCGTGTAGCCGACACCCTAGCCCACTACACCAGTGAGTCCCCTTTTGTATTTATTACAATACAATAATTCAAATAGACTACACCCAACTAGGGGAGGGAGGCGAGGAGGCAAGTGTCTATGCAGGCTAAGCTGTGGATTACGGAGTCCAAAGCCTCAACACGACTCGGGTTCGGAACCGGCTTACCGGAAAGAATTCAAACATTGCCGATGTCTTCTC
>JAKCPI010010980.1:0-80948 GCA_023213315.1 Euborellia annulipes | reverse complement strand
CAAGTCTAAATAAACGGGTTCGGGCGGACGGGCATGCAAATGAAATTTTATTTAAAAATTGCTAGACATTCGTTCATTCATTCACTAAATCTCGGGCGGGGATGGGCGGGTTTTGAAAAAATTCCGGGGCGGGCTCGGGCGGGCCTGAAGAATGGTAAAAGCCCTTTCATTTTGAGAAAATAGTCTCGAGTTCAAAGATTCATTTTCTGTTCTGGGAGTGACAGTTACATCTGATCTCTCCTGGAGCAACCACATCTCTTCTGTGGTTAAATCTACTGCAAGGAAATTGGGTTTCCTATTCAAAACGAAGCGTTACTTTTCCTCCCAACAACTCCTAATCCTCTATAAAGCCCAAATTCGGCCGTGTCTTGAATATTGTTCCCACCTTTGGCGAGGGGCGTCGAAAGACGCTCTCTCCTCCTTGGAAGCCATACAGAGGCGTGCAATTAGACTGATAGGTGATTCTACCCTTACTGCATCCTTACAGTCACTAGATCATAGAAGAAGAGTATCTGCACTATCTCTCTTCTACAGGTATTACCATGGTCAATGCTCTGCCGAATTAAAATCAATTATCCCACCCAATGCAACATATTCACGGAACACAAGAGAGGCATCTTCCCAGCATCCCTATGCTGTTCAGATCACGACTAACAGAACAAAGCAATTTCATTCTTCCTTTGTCCCCATGACCTCCCGTGATTGGAACAAGCTCCCTGCGTCTATCTTCCCCAAAACCTACAATCTTCAGACTTTCAAGTCTAACCTCAACAGGCATCTTCTCAGTTCCCGCAGTTGAGTTTCCCTTTATGCTTCTCCTTTTGTTTTTATTTTCTTCCTGGCTGCATGTGACTATTGGTCATTATAGGTCTTCGGACCTTATGCACCCATTCCAAAAAAAAAAAAAAAAAAAAAAAATCAAGAAAAAACTGAAAAACTACATCAGTAAAATACTAGTACTTTTTGGCCAATTTTGATTAAAAGCTTATTTTCACGGTCCCGGGGGGTGTTTAAATTAAATATAACATTTCAGTCTCATAGCTCAATTCCTTCATGCTTAAAAAAGTTTTGAATTTCAAAAAATTAAATATTAAGGCTTATACGAATCCTGAGTAATTCTCCACAGCCATAAAACATCAAATTAAGGCTTATATATTGCAAAATAAAAAAAATTTTAATTATAAAGCCTCTATATACGTTATTTATTATTTTTGGAATTAAATTCATTTAAAATAGTAGAATTCAAGTTGTAATATAATTTTAAAAGAAAACAATCAATTTTTTAAGACAATGGTAGAAAAGAATATGATAAAATCACATACGCTGGGCTATATTTTAGAGGCCGTAGGGCGCCTATGCCGGTTTCGGGGGGGCGCCAAGGGCTCGATGCGCCTGGGGCGGGGGGGGGGGGCTCGCGCCCCCCTCGCCCCCCTGGTTACGCCACTGTATATGGATTCATTATCTAAACCCTGTGGCGATCCAAAGGGCGGTGGAGGGGGGGGGGTGCCTCCCATTCCTAATAGCAACCTCAAGCTGTGAAGATTAGTTAATAAATCCGACACTAGAGGTAGCAGCTACCGGAAGCGCCTTGTAGTTATGCAAAACTCTCTCTTAAAAAGATCAAACTTGGTTAAGGTGAATTCGTATTATCTGCGAAGCTCGAAACTAATGATTATTTGCTACACCCCATTTATCTAAAACGTATTATTTAATCAATTTGAGGCATTTTTTTATTTATGGACAGTCAGGTGATTTAATGTAATAAATAAAAAAAAGGCAATTCGACTTGGAGCGGCATTAAATATAGTAGAGTCTAGCTAATCCGGACTTCGATAGTCCGGCATACCGGCTAATCCGGTGTGTTAAAAGCCACATCTTATATTTTTTCCAAATAAGTAAAAAATAATTATACGTTTATCTTCCTTTAATATTGTTATATTAATATATTAATGTTTGAGAAAGAATTCTCGAGAACAAACGCTAATCCGGCATTCTTAGAAATACAAGTAGCAAAACCATTTTAATTATTTTAAAATTTAGTAAGAGTTGTGTTGCGCAGTTACTTACACCAGATTTTTTATATATTACATTATAGTCTTAAATAAATAAAAATATTGTTATTCATTATTTTTTAATGTTTATATTACAAACGTGGATTTTTGTTAACAGGAAGAGTCGGGTCAATGAGGGATGGAGGGGGGGGAAGGGGGGGGGGCTCCCACAATGATGCGAAAGTTTTCGACATCTACGACCTAAATTATTATTAATCAATTTGGTTTTTTAACAGATTCAATTTGAAAATAAAAAGTAAATTATTTTCTTCTAAGTTCTTACTTGAAATATATAATAGAATTATTATATTAATTGACAGTAATACTGTATCATCTCGCGTCCGCTTTTTTCTTCTTCCCTCTTTTCCTTCCCCTGTTTGACGTTTCGCTTGAGTCCCGATCTTCCCAATCCTCTTTTTTTTTCTTTTCACCCATGAGATTTGTCTTTTTCAGACAACCCCCGCTCTTTTTTTTCTCAAAGGCCCCCCGAGCCGGGGGGCCCCCCCCGCACCCCCGTTATTATCTTAATTATATCATCATTTTTTTTATTTGTAATTTAATTTTATATAACCCTAAAACTCATATTTATTTAAAATAATAATTTAATTGTTATTAATTTGTCATTAATTAGTTGCAAATTTATTTTTATTAAAACTTTTTGAAAGGAGTAATTCATAATAATTTCATACAATTCATATAAATCTTTTTATATTTATATCTGTCCATCATTTTATGACCACCAATTAAATTTCATTAGGCTAGTACACATTAAAACAAAAGAAAAAAAATATAAACACTCCAAATATATTCAAGTCTTAATTAAATGTTTATATTTATTAATGTGAAAAAAAGAGATACAAATTTTATGTTTTATAAACACAATAATAATGATAAATTTTATATATTTGATATTTTAATCTGTCTCTTTTTTATTCAGTTTTAATTATAAAGCCATATTAACAAACTTTGAGTGAGGAAAAGTTTTCACCTCTTGTCAAATAGTAAAATTTTATACTTTTATTTACCAATAAATGTACAGGTAGAGTAAAATAAAATTTCGTGTTTATTGTAAACAAGTCCTTGAAATCGATGAAGAAAAGAAAATGTATTATATTATTTTTTATATCTTTCATGAAACAAAGTAGATAATGAGAGATCGAGAAGGGGATTGGCAAAATGATGGAGAGGGAATTCCCTCCCCCTCCCCCTCCCCCTCCCCGTTGGCCAGGTTACCAAGGTTGTAAACATAATAATAAAATGGCCCCGAAATATTATATTGGTCACCTCCTTGTCTCGGCTAAAGTGCATTTTTATTACTTAACTAGCTCTCCAAGGCAGGGATATCATAACTCTGCACTTATTTGATCTTTTATTGTCGACAAAACCTAGATATATATATATACGAGTTTGTATATATATGTTTGAATATATAATTTATTCCCTAGAGACTCTTTAAAACAATGGAGGAGCGTTTAATATAATTGGCTCTTGGAAATTAAAATCATGTGTCTTCTATCTTTTAACTATATTTGCTATCTGAAAGGATAAAAAGAAAAGAGAGAGAACTCTTGGAAATTATAAGGTAATTTAAATAAAATTTAAAATTTTGTTGTGATATTCACCAAAATAATGCTAAATTAAATCTTCTCTTAACTAATAAATAAAACATCTCTTTAAAGTTTATCTCTCAACCTTCACAAAAATCTCTTTAAAGATTTTTTACAACAAAAATTTCAAATTAAGAGTTCTTCCTTATTTTTGGTTGAATTATTATCAGTACCATCGGGTTTGGTTACTTGAAGAAAGGCAACCCCGTGAACGACTTACTAATAAGATTTTTTGATTAATTGCACAAGAGTTGACCCTGTACGTATTTGTTTATTTTAAACAACTGCTGTTGAGGAACTCGGGAGAAATCAACCGAAAAATAGGATCCTTGCACCCTACCCTACAAGCCAACCCAGTGGCGGGGGACTGACACTAGATATTTTGCGTTCTTAAAGAAATCAATTGAATAAGAACTGTTTTAATTTTATTTATTCTGAATTGTTTTTTAAATATTCAAATTTTAAATTTGAATTATAAATTTTATTCGAAATAAAAAATGATCGCTTACTTGAAATCATTTAAAATTAAAGAAAATATCATAAAAAGATCATTCCTCTTTCTTAAAAAGTTAATGACAGAGAAAATATTACTTTGTAGTTATAAAAAAAAATTGTTTTTTACTTTCCCTTACCCTATATATATGAAATATATTGAATATAGAGAGAAAGTATTTAAATATCAATACTTTAATAACTTTAATGAAATTTGATAAATATATAGGCCTATATTTAAAGATAAAGATTTTTCTTGTTTTTAAAAATAAAATATTGTTTCAACTCCCCCTCCCCCCCAAGATATCTCGAAAAAAATTTCAGCCCTCCAAAAAAACAAATTTCCAGAACCGCGCCTGGGTTAAAGATTTGGTCATTATATTCAAAAAAGAACAAATATAGGCCTACATCGGTCCCATCCTCGGGAAAAAGGGCAAAAGCAACGGCCGTCGGAGCGGGCCATGCAGCTAGTAGGCCTATATAATAAATAATTAAACTTTTAATAGAATTTATTCGTTCGGTTAGATAGAATTTTCTTTCTAAAGTTGTTTTAAAGTATAAATACATTGAAAATAAAAGAGATTTGTATTTTTTTTTTTTATTTTAAATGATAAAATAAAACAAAAAAAGGATCGTACGAATACAGCAATAAGGAAGGTGCAAGTGGTGAATGGGGCGAAATTTTCCTCCAATTCATTCCGCTGATAAGAACGAAGAGTTTCGTCAAATTAATGAACGCGATATGGAGACAATACTTTTCTCGAAATTGTCTCTAAGAGTGAGGGAGAAGAAAATAAGGGAACAAATTGGGTCTCATCCAGGAAGAAACCCTCCGAAATCCGGAGCGGCTTTGTTCCGGAGTCTTTTTAGCGCCCGGGCTTTTCTTGTCTGCCTTGTTAACCAGAGTCGGTAATGATATTACCGTGCCCCAATATTATATACTTCGAGGATCGAGTTAATTTTTAGATAAACTAATTATCTGCCACTCGAGTATGAGACAATGAATTTGCTTTTTAAAATAACGAAAAAACGTTGCGCAAATCACATCACATTTCTTAAAATAAAAAAATAAATATAACTAACCAATTGCTATCAATATTTTTTTTCTGTTTAAAATTTAATTTTTTTCGTAAATTAAATAAATTGGGACTTGGTCTAAATGAACTCATATGCCGAAAAATACCTAAAACAAAAAAAAAAAATTATTATATTTAAAAATAAAAATGCCTTTATTTTATTACTTTCTCTTATCTATATATGTCAAAGATTCGATGTCGGGGTTTTGATGGAAATACACGTTTCTTCGTGAGACCAAAAAAGTGCTTTTTGCAACTGATTATGTCTGTGTGTATGTTTGTGAACAAAATATCTCAAGAATGAAAACAGCTAGGAAGTTGAAATTTTATATTTAAGTTAGGCACCCCCATGGAACGTGACACGAAGCTTTTGAAAAAAAATCGCTCAAAAAGTACTAGTACTTTACTGATGCACTTTGTCGATTTTCTCAAAATTCGGTCCGATTTTGATTAAAATTCAAAAATCTTTTAGAATTTTTAGATGATCTTTAAAATGTATATTCTTATTTTGTCCTTAAATTTTTTTGAAGCTTACTTTATTCGTGTACTTCAAAGGAAAGATAGGAGAAATGGTTGCCATGGTAACAAAACAAAATGTTTTTTTGTTTATTTATTTTATATCTTGAATTCAAATGTATCGTCCTGTCGGAAAATAAATATATGACGACACTAAAAATCTGGTGTGATAAGCACAGAACACAACTTTTAATTACCGAAGGTAAAAGAAAGAAAGTTGTGTGCTATCGACCAGTCACACCAGATTTATTACTTTCGTTTACCTACTAATATAACAGTTATACTGTATATATGAATGCGGGAAAATATTGAAAATGCAAAAAAAAAACTCCATATCGAGATTTGAATAGTTACGAACTGAGACAGATATTTTAAAGAGTTCTCTAAAGAATATCAAAAATGAATTAAAATCGGTCGTCTGAAATCGCGTTCTTGAGAAGGGTTGTTTGGACAAAGTGCTCTTGATTTATTAGGATATCTGATCTCGCTATCTTATAAACTCAGATTTTATCAAATTTCATTATACATTTGGTTTAAACAAAAAACGATGTTTTACAAGATAAGATGCAAGAATAAAAATTCTCTTTAAGTTGAATAAAAATTGAGCTCTGCTCCTGAATATGCATGAAAATTACAAATAAAGATGTCATTTTTCAACTGTTTCACACTCATTGTTTTGTAAACGGATGTTTCTATATTTGTACAACCAGCTGATATGCTAACACACCCACCCACACACACATATACACACACACACATGTATACACAGAAACTAAACGTGGCAACATTTTTAACAAGTATTTTTCAACCTCTGAATTCAAATATTTGTTAAAAAAAAAACAATTATTTTTTCATGATTTCATAATATAATAAATTATTTTAAAGAAAATTTTGTTATTAGGATATTTATCATTAATCGAGGAATTCATGAGGAGTCTGAGCCTTAAAAATTAAACAGTATTCTGGGTTTTGATTAGTACTACTGTATTACCTACAGTAATAAATATCTTGTTAAATCGTCTAGCTGATTATTGTTGGCTAAATTTTCAGCAAATTTTTAATAAATACAAGGTGTATTTCTAAATATCTCGGCGACCTATTGGCACTCCTTCAGATTTCTTTTCTTTCGCCACGTATGCAGCAAATAATTTGATGATTGCCAGACGAGCAACATGGAATAATCGTCCCCTTAATGACTAAATAGTATATAGTTTAAAGACTTGCTACATTCACAATGTAAAGTTACATTATTTTAGGAAGGCTGTTGATCTTCAGTTGGGAGTAAAGAGGATGCTCTTATCTAGAGTATCTTTGATTTTATATTCCAGTATTTTGTTGTTTTTTGACGTGGCCACGTCTTACAAAGCAAGTATAGGGGCCGGCTAGGGAAGCATGCTCGAAAAAGTTGGATGAAAGCTCATGAGCTTGTTATCGGCTCGAATAACTCCTGTCTTAAGAGCTATAATTATTTTGAATATACGGTTAGAAAGAATGATTCTTCAGCTAAAGATTTCACCATTTATTTTTTTCCTACTATTTCATTTTACCGCGTGAGAGCGCGCGGCGGGAAATTCTTATTTGAAGGTTTAAAATAAACCATTGTAAACTAAATTTGATGTCAATTTGTGCAGAAAGAAAAACGCCAAATGACTATATAAAAAAAGTCGCAAATTAATTAATTTTAAACTGGTAACCTTTGGCTCTAGTTGAAACATTATGCTTTAATAGGAGAATTAAATATAGGTACACAAGGTTTTTTGTTTCAATGATATATTAATTTAATATTAACACTTTATGCGCATTTCGACAACATATGTGTCATCTTCAGAAGTGAATTACATACTATTTATGTAGTATTTATTTGACTATAAAAGCTACAATTAATCTAAATATATTTTTAGAAAGATTGGTTGAATACCCCCCCCCCGGACCTTTTTTTCTTTTTTTTAGTTATAACGCCATTTTTCCTTAACTTTTCAAGTTCCAACTTGTAGAAAAATATCGAGAGTTCCGCTTTGGAACTTCATAAATTTTATCATTTTCTTTTTGCTATTTTATTATTTCATTTAAACAATAAATAACGTTGATTTTAGTTGTGTAATTAAAGTAAATTAAGACAATTGACCTGCGACCAGGCAAAGTTTGAAATCTAAATGGCAATTGCATTTTGTTTCGAAAGAGAGTGTGGGGGGGGAGGGGGGAGGGAAGAACAGTTACAAAAACAAGTGAGCTCGGTCATTTAGATTGTAGCCAAATTTTAACCCCTGTCCAGCCCTGTTAGTGTTAACTATAATAGCGGTAAGACTAAATTACTTTACCACCATTAGATCCTAATGGAATAATCAAATCTCTTCGGACTCAGGACTCCATGTCAATCGATTATATTTAATTATTTTTGTTTAAACAAAAACATACTATTAAAAAAAATTTCTCATTCGTGTTTCTTCAATTCTTCTTTTCTTTTAATCTCTGCTGTCCATCTAATTTTATGTCGATACCGTTTCATGAAATAACGAGAGATGACAAATATTATTAGTTAGGAGCATATTTTGTTTAAATGATCAAGAGCAAATTTAATGAAAACAATTGAAATTTTAAAATAAATTGAATATCTAAAAAAAAAAAAATTAAATTTCATATCTGTTTTCCGAGAAGGAAGAAATTTAATAAAATTTCACCTCTTGGTAGGTCATTTGTGTTATGCTCAGCGGCCCACATCTTGTGAATACGTGAATGGCGACCTCGAGCTGCCCGAGCTGGGACTGGCAGCTCTTCAGTTCTTTGCATGTCAGTCTCTTCTTCTATATTTTCAACCGGCATCAGACTGTGCGACGGGCCAGCCTTTTCTATTCCTTCCCTGTCGCTAAAAAAAAAACAAAACAATTCACACCGACCGCGCACAGCGGGAATAATAAGGCTAAGAAAAGAAGTAGATGTAGGTGATTTATGTTCTTCCGAATGTTCCGCTCCTTCTCAAGCATCTAAGTTAATAAATATTTCTTCTTTTTCGTGTTCCATAATTGTTTAAATCTACAGGGCGGAGTAATGAAGTGGAGCAATTTAAGAATATTAAGAAAAATGTGCTTTATTTAAATATTTTATCTGGAATTTCTCGAATTCTCTCTTTCAAGTCTGCTATCGTTGTCTGTGAATTTCGCTCAAACACCTTGTCTTTCACCTTTTTTGTCACGGCCCACTCAAGCCTTTTTAAAATTCTAATCCCCAACATATACATGCAGTGGCGTCAACATACAAAATGTATGCCCCTCAAGAAAAAAATTTGCCCCTCCGAAGAAAAAGTTGAAATGACGCCACTGTATACATGATTTTTAATATTACAAAACTAAATTATTCCCTTATTGAAACCAACAATTACAAAGCCGTAAGTGCCCCCCCTCCCCCCCCTTGGTGAATATAAAAAATAAATAAAATTATAATAGAGTTAAAATTTCAAAGCTGTTAAAATTATAAATAATATTAATTTTTATTCATTTATAAAAAAAAATTTTCTTTAATAAAAAAAAAAATCTATAAAATTGCACCTTATATATGATATTTTAAATATTATTAAATCATTTCAAGACTAATTCTAGTCCATTTATTGAAAATCTCTAAAATAATACTTGCACACCCAATAATATTTTATTTTTATATATTTCGATGGTAAAACTGTTTTTTATTCCAATGATAACATCCCTCTCTCTTTGCGTTATTCTCTCATTTAGTAGGAAAAATGCAAATGGCAAAATTTCACCCGAGGTAAAAAAAAAAATTTTCCGATCCTTGTTTCATTGAACATTTTCTGTTTAATTATTATTTGATCATTTATTTTTTACATTGAGAGGATAAATGAGTGAATCCCCCGTCCCCGCAGACTAACCATTGTATTTTGGGGAAGTAACTTCGATAATAGTCAACTATAAAGTAAAATAAAATAAATTTTTCTTATTCAACTATTAATAAATAAAATATACCATATCATCATAGTACAAATTTCGATCTTTTTTTTTTGTGTAGGTCTATAATTTTTTTTCAAGTCTTTGATCAATTTTCCCGTATTACTGGAAAAGGACAGGAAGAAAGAAAGAAATATTACTCTTAAGAGACACTCTACGTTTTAAGTTGGGCTTCCGGATTTAGAAAAAATTCTTAATGGCGAAATAATTCAACAAAGATAAGCCTTCTTGACTTCTGTTTGTTTTAATCGAGTCGTATTTATTGCCGTTCCATAGAATGACGTTTTAAAGAGAGAGCGAGAGAAGTTAGGTTAAATATTGAAACAAAAGGCTTTTGTTGATTCAGATTTTGTGACACTTCTTCCCATCGAAGAGACAAAGCCGAGTGATCAAATGTATACAAAAGTTGATTTCTATTTGTTTATTCTAATTTTCATTTCAGGAGGAATGCCTTCCTTCTCTCGGGCTTTACCATAACATGAATTGTCAATGACTTCAGTCAATTAATAAAAATCTAAGTCTTCTCTCTTTGTAAGATGTAGTGGCGAATTAGTTTCGGTATTCAGTTGGTTTTAAATTAAAAAAAGTTAGTAAAGATTTGTTCCCTAATTTATCTCCTTAAACGCTTGGATTAAAAGGGTTAGGGAGCTTCAAAAAAACGACGATAAGAAAGAAGAATTAGAAATTAAGTTTTATTAAAGGAGCTGTTGGCAAGTTTTTGATAAGAGATGGCGTTAAGATCGGTCCAGGAGGCTGCGGTCATTCGTTCGATTATTTTTTAAAATAATTTATTTTTATTTCCTAAAGATTTAATTAATATTTGATATATAATAATTTTTTCGGGCTCAGCGACTGAGAGGCGAGTTCCGGGAGATAAAGTTCCGGGACCAGTTTCAACCTTTTATTATGGAAAAAAAATTAATTTCATGAATTTTTTTTTCCTCTGTGAGGGGCTTCGAGATACATATCTAAATGAGCTCATAAAAAAAATGAATTTTTTGGAGTATCGGAAATCCTCAAAGGGAAAAATTTCATAAAAATATGAAATATTTGAAAAATATTCAAATTTAAAATTTTTTCTTTTGGAATTTTTTTTTTTTTAATTTTTCCACCTCTCAACAGAGATTAACTCTAATTACAGAGAGACGGAGGAGACATAGGCAATGTTTGAAAATTTCCACGGCAAGAGCCGTCGCTTGCATCACGTAGTGACGTATCTCAAAAAAATTGAAAATTGAGATAGAACGGGTCCTGGCGTCCTTTATTTTGTTTTTTTCGTATTATTTAGGTTTTTTGGTTTTTGCATATCTCTATTTTGAAACACCACGAACTTTAAACAGCTCTCCTGAAAAATGATAGAAATTGAGATACGCCACTACGTGATTCAGGCGACGGAGTGTCATACGTCAAAATTTCTATTTTTTCAGAAGAGCAAAAACCAAAATAAAATTTTAACAGATTTATATAGAAATTTGAATTAAAAATGGTAGCTATACAAATTAATTCTTTATTATCGAAAATATCACTGGACACCTTCCAAAAAGCTTCTTGTTAACTGAAATGTTACGGTTTTGAAGTCAACAAAGAAATTTAAAAAAAAATTACGATTAAAAAAAATTAGATAGGCATATGACCAGATAGTAGAGCTTTTTTTTAGTTATTCTTACTGTGCCAATAACTCAATAAGGGCGGTTTTTCAATTATGACCATATTGCAGCAATAAGCGATATCTACGTAAGTTTCCTTAATAAATTAACAAATTAACAATATTATTGCCAATATTAAGCCAACTTAAATTTTAATAAGTGTGGAAGCAAATCTCGCAGCACATGTAATTCCAGATGAATGATTTGCAGGTGATAACGTACTATAGATTAAATTAAATTATTTTACATTATTCATATAGCCAAGATTATATTTTAATGTCAGAAATCATTCTTCTTGAATTAATTCTTATTCTGTTTCCACATCTATATTTATTTTAAAAAATCCGATTGCAATTTGAATAGAAAAAATAAATATTCAAAATGAATGAATATACTGACATATTATAAATAATCTGTAATAAAATTGATATTCGACCCTTTCGCCTAGACTATTTGCTTTGATATCCTAATATTTAAATAAATCTCGTCGAAATTTTTTAAAAATGTTTTAAGAATTAGCCCGAGCTATATGTGTACAGTGTGTAGATAAAAAAAAAAAAAAAAAAACACACTCGCTGGTTATAATTTAATCCAGAGCCGCTTGTGGCCACCAAATATAGGATACAAGATTAGGATATGTTGTTTTTAGCGAGGTCCGAGCCAATGGCTTAAAAATAACCGAGCGAAAATTCGCCATTCGAAATAAACAGCGCTACATTCATTATTAATCCCCTCCCTGAGAGTGCTGGTGCCCTAAAAACCCTTTGCTCATGTCTCATTAACTTAGGGGGATTTAAATTTTACTTTGTTAAATTTTATTTTGCTTTATTAACTGGTATTATTGTTTCAATAAAAAAAGAGAGAGATGATCTGATCTTTACTTTGATTTTATAATATACCTCGAAATTTTCTACAAAATCCAACTAAAAATGATGCGCTGCACGTCCTTGATACATAAATAACTATGTGGAAAATAGATTTTATTATGTTGAATATATTGTGCATATTTGGTTATTTTATAGTGCATTAGGGTATTCATATTTTTAAACTACGCACACATTTTTTAAATATAATTTTACAATTCTTTCTCTCTATATATATATTTCATATATAGGGTAAGAGAAAGTAATATGATTGACAAATAATTACGGAATGAAAAAGAAAAAATATGAACAGATTTATGCTGAGGAACTTTGACAGATGGTACAATTTAATCAATCTCTCTCCAGAATCAAAATTCAAGGCGCATGTCTCTGTTCACCTATCCTCGAATATTATTTAGACCCCTAGCACAAGAGGCTGGCACTCTACCACTGTGCTATGGCCCAAGGTCGAGCAAGAATTTAAAGATAATTTGAATGACCTTTTTGACATCTTACATGCTTTAAGCATAATTAAAATTGAGGAAGATAGGGTTATTAAAATTCTAACTTTTTACTTTCTCTTACCCTATATATGAAATATATAGAGAGAGAAGAGAGAAAGTATTGCGATCATGTCAAAAATTCGATGTCAAGATTTTGATGGATATACATGTTTTGAGGTCCCCTGAGTCCAAAAAAAGTGGGTCCCGCAAATTGGTCTGTGTGTGTGGTCGGGGGTGTGTGGACAGATTTTTAGCATGAAGGAATTGAGCTACCGGATTGAAATTTTATATTTAACTTAGGTACCTTCCCAGACGCTCAAAATATGCTTTTGAACAAAATCGGCCAAAAAGTACTAGTACTTTACTGATGTACTTTTTCAGTTTTTTTTTCGATTTTCTCAAAATTCCCTCCAAGGATTTTTTTTTAAATTCATAAATCAACTATTTTTTAGATGCTCTTTAAAATGTATATTCTCATTTTGCCGTTGAAATCCTTCTGAAGACCACTTTACTCTTGTTCTTCATAGGAAAGATAGGAGAAATGGTTGCCATGGTAACCGAATTTAAATCTTTTTCTTTTTATTAGATTAATAAAAATCAATTATTATTTAAATTCCCATTTATTTTTATTTTATTTCTGTCTTTAATTGTTTCCGAGAAAACATATATCTCTCTCTCTCTCACAAAATTATCTTCTCTCTTTCTACGCGTTTTAAACTTTCCGCCTAATCCTCGCATTGAGCCAATGTTAATTTCCTATAGGGATTTGTATGTTAATTTCGATTCAAAAGGGGGTCGCCCTTTGGAACTTTTTAAGCATTAAAAATTTTTTTTTCCAATTCTTATGAAATTTTGTATTTATTTACGAATCTATATTGTGTATAAAATGTCCAAATATGAGATTAAAATTTTGAAAAATAACCATAGTTTATTTCAAGCAGTCAACATTTAAAATGCAAGTTTGAAACTAAGGTGCTATGGGAAACTAAATATATCTCGACACAAAAAATCTGGTGTGACCAGCACGGTGCACAACTTTCTCTTACCGAAGGGTAAGAGAGAGAAAGTTGTGTGCTGTGCGCCAGTCGCACCAGATTTTTGTTGTTTATAGATATCGTTTAGAAATATTAAAATATGAAATAAAAAAAATGTTAGTAGGGGCCCCGTAGTTAGAATGTGCTTATGGGCCTAAAATATCTAGTTACGCCACTGACCTATGGTCTAAAGTTAAAAAAAGAAAAAATATTTATTAATTCTATAAAATGTACATCAAAAATGAACATGAACGTTTATATTGTTCTGATAATTAATAAATCTAGTAATTTGATACTAGCTTTTTAAATAAATGTATTAAAATAAAGAATAAAGAATTATTCGTATAACACATTATTAAATTTAATATAAATGATTATTTAAAAAACAATTTTATTATAATAGGCATATTAGGAGTCATGGAACAATATCGATATATCGAAACATTAATATTTTAAATCGATTTTTGTGCTGATGTAATAAAGGCATGGCATATCGAAGTATGCGAACTATCGAGGACAATATTTTTTTCTCTCCATTTCATTCTGGTATTAATTTTCGAGAATCCACTTCAAATAGAGCTCACTTGCATTTCATAAGTAAAAAAAAGTACAAAAGTCAATTGATTCAAAATTTCCATAGGCTCTGTGTATTTTAAATGTTGACTGCTTGAAATAAACTATGGTTATTTTTCAAAATTTTAATCTCAAATTTGGATATTTTATACACAATAGAGAATCCTAAATTAATACAAAATTTCATAAGAATTGGAAAAAATTTTTTAAATGTGTAAAAAGTTCCACAGGGGCCCTGAAAAATATGAAATACTACACCAGTAAAGTGTACTTCATACAATTTTCATGAAAAACTTTACTGATATACTTTTCAAAAGTTAATTTTATTTTAAAAAGAAAAATATTTATATTCTGTTACCATGGCAACCATTTCTCCTACCTTTTCCCTTCATGCTTAAAAATGTCCACGCTCAGACCAATTTTTTTTTGGACTCAGGGAACATCAAAACATGCGGGCAATTGCTCGCCGAAGGAGAGCAAGGGGGTCCAGGGGGCGCAGGCCCCTGTCTAGGCGGAAAGCCCGCCTTCGCGACTAGTTTTTTCTATACATATGAAATACATGAAGTTCATTTGGACTAGATCAATAATATAATATTATTCATTTTGAGCAAAAACTTTTCAAATTAATTTTATGCTAATTATTAATATTTAGCATATACAATATATTGCTTTTAAAATTTTATAAAAAAAGGATAAAAAATAATTTAAAATATCTAAATAAATTTTTCACTGGAGAATTATAATTAGCCATTGGCTAAAGTTTCATCTTTCAGAAACGGTCTTAGTTTGGCTTTAGCCAATAAACAGCTCATTAAATTGTTTGCAGATGGCCGTAAGGAAAATCAATTTTATTCTAAGGACCGTCGGCCAAAAATAAATAATTTTTTATTTGTAGATATTTCGATCCCATTGAGATGGAATCATCTTAAGTTTTTATAAATTTTTATAAAAATTGCATTCATGGAATCCCCATCTACTTTGTTATATTGAATGGGAGAAATTAACGATTTGCAAAACATCTGTTGCTTGCTGAGGATGATTCCATCTCACTGGGGTCGAAATAATTACAAATAAAAGGATAATTTAAAAACGCAGTTAACATGTATTATAGTAAAAAGGAACTTTTATTAACAGATTTAAACTTATTACTAAAGATAGAATTAAAAATAATAATGATTTTAATCTTGTGGATATTTAAGGATTAAATCAACTTGGATGAGGAACAGAGCTAACAATTTGTAAAAAAAAAATTACCAGCTAAGAGTAAGATTTCTTAAACATATCGAAGCAATGGCACATTCCATCCTCTACTGTACTTTCTTTGGACAAGCAAGTCAAATTAAATAAATAGCCTATTATTCGCCATCTCATGACCCATTTTTGCAGAATGCAGGAGAGAATTGCAAACCAGATGACCAACTCACCAATGATATTTCGATTAATTATTACTGAGATTTCCAGCCAATTTACCTTTCTATCTTAAGATTAACAATTGATCGATTTGGTAGTTTGGGTTGACTACCATCAGATAAACATAATAAATGTCCATTAACTAAATCAGAAAAGAGATCGATATGTTAGTTTTGTATTCTTTTTTTTTTTATTTATTATTAAAGTTAAAAAATTAATTTGTCGAAATAATCTCAACATCTTAAGATTGTTCATTTTTCCCATAAATCATGTTAATTAAGCAATTAAAAAAATTTATGTAAACCGTTTGTTTGAGGAAATTTAAGTGAATTCTGCGATAAATAACTTTTTCTATCAGTAGCTATATATTTATTCGCCGACTGTTAAATGAGAGTTTTATTTAATTATTAATAAATTGCATTTAAAATCAATCGGATTAATTAAAACTCGTTATGGTTTTAGATAGAAATATAATTACAGAAGAGTTCGAAACAGAAAAGCACAGAGTTGTCTAATATTTGTTCAATTCTTGTTAAGGTTAATCAAAATCTCAACAAGATAAATAGTAAGTAACTCAGTTATATAACTCAATTAACAGAATATTTTCCGGTTTCCTTTCAGTGCTCCTCGGCTTAAAATTCTTGGAAACTGCTCTAGCTGTTTATTTAAGGATTTGTAAACGGATCGACACACATCCTATTCATTTTCACAATAGAAATTATTTATTGTCACATGTCGTTGATGGTATAATTAAATTTTATTGAATCACTGGTGACATTAAGGAGGAGGATCAAAGTTTTTACGAGGAATGCGGAGGGGTAGCGGCTCAATCAAAGAGGGATTTATGATAATGGTAAAATATTAAAAATTCTTGATTTCCGGAAAAATGTGGTTTATTTGTATAAGATACAACGATTTGGCCACACATTCTGTGCCCTTCTTCAAATACAAATACAAAGCGTCTCACATCTAGCGATCTGCACATTGAATTGATAGATTGTATCTAAAGGCCACAGAAAGCGTGACCTTATAAAACCACAGTTTACCTGAAATCAAGAATTTGTATTTAATATAATCCAAAGAATACAATAACAGAAATTAAGAGGAACGCAGCTGTTAACATATCATCTTAAGAGCTATGACACAAACTGTGTTTTATAGCTGTGTGTCATAGCTTTGAAGATGATAGGATGAGGTTTGAACCCTCAAAATGCCCAAATCTAAAAATAAAAACCTTTTGAAACTTAACCTAGTTTTATTTATTTAGGCCTATCTAGAATTAAATGAAAATTTAATTAAATTTGATAACAACTGTGAAACACTCTCTATTTCTCTCAAAAGGAAGGGGGCCAGGCTCCTCTGCAACTCTTGTTAATAGAATCTGTCATTCGTCTTAATAGTTTTTCTAATTAAGTAGAATGTCTTAATTATTAAATATAAATTATTTGTTCAAACTTATAAAGACTCAGTTTGTCGGTTAATTTATAACCAAACGTGGAAGTGGGGCCGTATTTTAGGGGCCGAGCTCGGAGGTTTGAATCCCTCTCTCTTTAGCATCCGTAGACTGAATATAAACCCATAAATTCGCCCGTGAAAAAGGTAAAATGTGTGTGACCGATCGAACACCCCACCCCCACCCCCACCCATTCATTCTCCCCCCCCCCCAACTGTAACCTCTTCTGGGATATATACGGCCCTAACTGGGAATCGACCGAGTCATCTTTTTCGAAAAGTGGTTGCTTTTTCAACAAGTGAAATTTATATAAATAGAAAAATATTGTCAAAACCAGCACTCGCGGAAATTGGCTAAAATTAAGGATTTCAAATTTATTATATAGGCGGCAGGGCAGACAAGCTCTGGCAAAGAGGATTTAGAAGCCCATCAACACTCACGTATCGAACACAATACTGTTCAAATTTATCAATATTCTGTATTAAATCCTTCCTTTGCCATTTTTTGTTATAAAACAAGAACACTTTAATCGATCATATATGCAATAAAGTCTGAATGCTCTGGCTAGGATAAAGTTTGGAAAGCAAATCAGTACCAGTTAATTTTTTTCTTGAATTGAATTTCAAATATTTTTGGCAAGAAAGATCTAATAAGATAATGAGGCATGTTTGACATGGAAATTAAATAAAATATCTGTAAAATGTCTATTCGATTTTTTTTTTTTTTTTTTTTTGTTTAATTGATTTTTTTAAAGAGAAAAAAAACATGGAAATTGAGGATTTTAAAATTAACCTACTTGCGAAATTCCCTTCTTTAAAGGTGTCAAAAATAAATATACATTTAATGACTTTCTGAAGTTCTTTCAAATCAAGTTCCTCATTTCTGAGAGACTTTTATCCTATGGAGGACATTCAAGAATTGCTTAAGCTTTTTCTGACTGTTTTAGAACCTCATCTTCTTTTTAACAGTAATTAGCAGATCTCCAACAGTCCCATTGCTTATGTTAGCAAGCTCCCTTGGCCTTTTTCAGTAAAAATAGCAAATAAGTAACCCATCAATCCAGGCTGCGTACTTAATATTGTATTAAGGGATTCGAAAAAAGTATCGAGTACTTTATTCATATCAGTACTTTATTGTCGGTATCGAATAAAAAAATACTAATGTAAATATAAATTCATGTGAATTTTATTTTAAAGTCTAAATGGCGAAAAGAATTTAAAAAATAAATACTCATTTGATATTTACTGGTATCGATACTTTACTTCCGAAAGCACATCACTACTTGTCTAGGACGTTTTAGAAATACATAGTGAAATTTGTATTCTGATAACTTAGAAATATTACTCGTTTACTTCCCAGCGAGAATTTTGGCCTCGAACAATCTAAATTTATATTTTTTAAAATATATAACCAAGTATTTATTAATTTAAACAAGTGAAAAATGTAGGTCCCGCCGGGAGCCGCTCCACAGATCAGTCGATTTACACTCAACGTGCCCTACTAAATACTTGGTTATATGTTTTTCATAATTACTTCATGGACCAACACATGATAGATATAATTCTTTATTATATTTTTAAATATAATAAAGAATATAAAATTTTTTTTAATAAAAAAAGAGAAAAGTTTCTCTTTATAGTGATATGAAAGTGGCTAATTTCAATTCCATTATAATCAGAAATTTCTTTGGAAATTAATTAATAAACGGCTCATGTACTCGATCAATGTCTGAGCAAATCTCGAATCGCTCGGCTGAGGGCATTAAAGCATTTAGGGATTCTTTTCTGACCAACTCCCCCCCCCCTCCTCCCACCTCAGTTCCGAGTGATGGATCAGGTGAATTTTGAATTCCCTCATACAACTTTATACAACGATATTTATTTAATTTTTTTCTCCCTTAAATATAATAAGGAAAATTCTTTTAAAAGTATAGATTTAGTAACATTCCAGTCTCCAGTCCCTCTGGTCAACACCGACAATGCAAGGAGGGGGAGGGAATGCGCCACTTCCACTCCTTTGGCAAATTCTTAAGGCCTAATAAATTAACTTTATAAAATAAACAAAAAAATTTGAAAATTGAATTTTGTAATTATAATTACAACTCGCAATGCGGTTGAAATTTTTTTATTAAGTTGAGAATTTCATATATAAATGCCTTTAAAGTGAAGTGAAAACTAACCAAGGACCAAAACGTTCTTTTTGAAGTACAAATTTTTATACTAATATCCCCTCATCATGGGTCAATTCAAACAGTTTGTCGAAATTTTATGAAATTTGTAGAGTATTTCCAGTCCATTACCCGCCAAGGTGCCGGCCCCTAAATATTTATTTGAGAGTAAATTTGCACTTTTCATAGAATTTTATTTATTTAAAATTAATTTGTTTAGAAAACTATATCTCTAAAATATTATAATTCATAATTTTTTAAAAATTCTAATCTTACCCTACATATTTTTCGTGAGGAATTCAGAGCTTTTGTTACTTAAATATTCAGTTAAAACAAAACTTTAAAGTGGATTATGTCATAAACATTTGATAATATCTAAACCACTCTAAGAAAAGTGATTTCTAATTCAAATAAATTAAAACAATAATTATAACAATAAGCCAAATTTATTGTTATTATTATTATTATTATTATATTTTAAAAAAATAATGTGTTATGTTTTATAAAACTTAATGTTGTCTATAAGCATTTAACGGAAAATAGATAAAATTATAAATTTTTTAAAAAGAAAAAAAAGCTTCTTAAACTTTATGAGAATTTCTCAAGTCTTCGCAGAAAAGTATGTAAATAACACCCTTAAAACGTCCTTTGAAAATTTCAATGTCGTTAGAAGATAAACAAATGGGATTCTTAATTAATTTACTTAAAATATTAACCCTTGGCTCATAATTAACAAAGAAACTTTTTTAACGAATATGAGCTAATATAGCCTAACTACTGTATATATAGTAAATAGGGTATATCAAGAAATTCAAGGAATGATTAGCACTCGGTTAGGCGCACCCCTAAAGTGACACGGATAGTCGCTATGGGTCTGAGAGATCCAAATGAGGAAACGTTGATAATTTTGAAAAATACCAGTGCATATCTCATTCATTGGTGGATTAAGATAAATATTGTATAAACATCATTATTGATATAGATGCTTATGGAAGAATACACAGCACACAACTTTCTCTTACCTTCGGTAATCGAAAGTTGTGTTCTGTGCTTGCAACACCAGATTTTTCGTGTCCACATATATTTGGTTTCCGCCGATATATTAGAATGCAAGATGTAAAATTTATATAGGTTCTACATGGGAAAATATTTTTATTTTGTAAAAGAGAGCAGGAGATTTACTCGTTTTGCAGATGGAAGTGCAGAGCAAGAAATAATTTACAAGAAATCATGTCGAGGATTTTTAATGACCAGACGACTGTAATTGCAATAAATCAGTTTCGGTCTAAGAAGACCATCATCAGGCCTGCGAAATTACAGAAACGTGAATCAATACATAGTATACAAAGAACTTACAAGAGCCACGCACTTCATTGGTTATCCAATACATAGTAATACAAAATAATTAATCACATCAATAATTTACACTTTCAAGAATATTACATTAAATCTTAGTTATTTATATACATCAGAAAAATATTTTTGATTTTTTAACTGCATATGTAAGATTTTTAGAAAAGAGAACAAATTAAATTTTATTTACAGTGCAAAATTTTTCATTTTATTAAACAATTATCTAAATCCTCAAGTTTCCCCATAAGGAAAGATGAGTATATATTGAATATATATACATGTACATCAAAGCCAATTTTTACTTTTTTAAAAAGGACAAGTGAGGTGGAAGATTTTTGGCGAATTCAATTTCAAACAGGTTTCGTGTGAAATGATCCAATACTCCTTTGAAAATTAACACGAGTTCAATTTGATAAAATAATTTTTCACCTAGAAGGAACGTCAGAGATTGAAACTTTACTATAATTTTATTATTTAAACAGGACAAGTGAACTGCTACAAAACGAGTAAACCTCCTTCTCTCTTTTCCATTATCCTTCTCGACCTGTTTCTACTGTGGTATTTATATTTTGTTACAATGGCAACCATGGCACCATTCCTATCTTTTTCCTATGAAGTACAAGAGTAAAGTGTGCTTCAACCAATTTTGAGATCAAAATCAAAATCAAAAACGCAAGCAAGTTTTATTACTGAGTAATAAAACTTGCTTGCTCCAAACCTGTCACTGGGATAAACTGTCTTTTGCAAAAAGGGAATCTGACCAACTGTATAAAATACCTACATGTATGGTATAGTTTTTCCCTCAGTGACTTGCACATTAAAAAATTCACCATAACTTTTGAATGGCTTCTCATACACAAAAAAATTTTATCATTAACACACGCTCCACATAAGTGTAATTTGATGCACTGAAGATGGATTGCGTAGGCATTCCGAAATATTTGCAGAATAAATTATTTTAATTGTGGAAAGCAACTCGCTGGTGTATATTTTCTCCATATCTAATACCTCTTTTTAAAGAACATCTAAAAAAAATTTGATTTATATGAATTTTGTTACCATGGCAACAATTACTCCTATCTTTCCTATGAAGAACAAGAGTAAAATGGTCTTCAGAAGTTTTCAACGGCAAAATGAGAATATGCATTTTAAAGAGCATCTAAAAAATAGTTGATTTATGAATTAAAAAAAAAATCGTTGGAGCTTATTTTGAGAAAATCGAATAAAACTAAAAAAGAAAATAATTAAAGTACTAGTACTCTTTGGCCAATTTTGTTTAAAAGCTCATTTACACGAGTTCGGGGGGTGACTAACTTAAATATAAAATTTCAACCTCGTAGCTCATTTCCTTCATGGTCAAAAATGTCCACACACACAGACCAATTTGCGGGACCCACTTTTTTGGACTTAGGGGACCTCAAAACATGTATATCCATCAAAATCTCGACATCGAATTTTCGACATGAACGCAATATTTTCTCTCTATATATATATTTCATATATAGGGTAAGAGAAAGTAAAAAAGTATTCTTAAATAAATTATGAAAAAATATCTTAAATGTCTAACACGGAATAACGAACGAAAATAATAATAATAACATAAATTACAATTATAGACGAAATTTTTTCTGTCCTCTAACGTAATATACGTGTTGATATATTTCACTTTAGCAGCCCCACTTGCGTGTCGTTGATAGATATGATAAGTCATCAGGGGCCAGCCAGCTTTATCCATTTTGGTTGGAGAGCGTTGCGTTGCGTTCGATAAAGTTGATATTTTATATAAAACGTAGTATACGGGAATGCCCTGAGTTGCATAACCTCAATTGAAATTATGTATATAAACATCGGGGTGATTTAAAGCTAATAGGGCAATGGATTTAATATATTCGCCCTGGACGTTGGAATGGTGGTCTGTTTCAGGGAAGGGGAGGGCATCTCTAGGGGACGAGTCCCAGCTGATGACGGGATCCAGGGGTTGAGTTTTGCTGGAGGGGGAGGGGGAGGGGAGGAGGGTGAAATTCGAGGGTCTCCCTCGATATATACTGTACGTTGCAGGATGCGCAAGTGATAAATTTCAAATTCGTACATCCGCATTAAACAAACACTATCAAGCAACACAATTATCCACATACGTCCTACTATACTATTGTCCCATTAAATGAGCAAGATGGAATGGGAGGTAACTATTAAAAATAGGCCCGGCCCGCTCGGGAATAAAAGGTTTTTTCTCTTTTTTTGTCATTGCAGGGATAAATATTAGCACTACCCTAGGAATCTTTAAATTTCAATTGATTGCTTAAAATAATTCTTTGCGTGTAAAAAGATAATATTTACAGAGTCGGACCAAGTGCACAGTACTTGGAAACGACTGCAGAATAAGCAGTCGAAACGTTGTACACTATTTATATCTTTAATAAATAATTAATAACAAAATGTGGTCTATAATTAAAAACTCCCATAATAATATAGATAATATTTAATTTTTACTTTTCTTTTGTTCATTGCACTAAAAAAAAAAAAAAATTTACTCATGTAATCGAAAATAGTGAGCCTTTCAGCTATTTTATATTTTTGACCTAAGATTATTTTTTTACTATAAGCTTCATTCATTTAAAAAATAATCCAATGCAAAATATTTTTAATTGAAAAATTGATATATTATTTTATTTATTTTATATTTTCCGAGATCTATATATTTGAATAAGAAATTAGTAGTTTAATACCCGTCGATTCGGACCTAGTTAAGTCTAAATTGTTAAGAGTGATCTAATTAATACAAAACGATAAAAAAATAAATTTTCAATGGTTAGATTTAATTCGGGTCTGAAGGGGTTAATAAGAAATTAGAAAAAATATTTTTTTTATTAAAAATTCGAATTATTAGAGCAATTTTTGTATTGTTGTATTTGTTTAGTGATACTTTAAATAAAAATATTGCAAAGTTGAATTGAATTTCTGAGAATTCCCTTTCTCTCCTTCTCTGGATTTTCTTAGAATGCGTTTCCATCTTTAGAACTTGCCTGGACCACAGAATCCATTGCAGTTCCCTCCCTCTCCCTCGTTCTTTCTCTTTCTTCCCCGTGAATAAATCTGAATTGTAAATAAACTAGAAAATCGAAAATAATAAATTTGCCAATGCTGTTCTTAAATTTGTTTTTAAAACCCTCCCTCCAGGTATTTATCACTCTTAATAAGATCTCTCAGGTCGCTAACGCAAACTAAACGCCATGACACGTTTTGTTTATACGAGACAAGCCCCCAAATAACTTCACCTACTTTTTTGTAGTTACAATGTATTTTTTTTATTCCGCCCTGTTGTTCAGGATGTGACGTTTTTGGTGGAAATTTATCTCCCATAGAAGAAATACAAAGGAAAAAAAAAGCATTGGAAGTTTCAATTGAAAATACCAACTGAAAGAAGACCGCGCAATAGTGAAATTTATAAAATGAAATTAAAGAAAAATTTTTCAATTGGTTCCCTTTATTTAGTTTGTCTAAAGCCGAGATTTTCATCTCAGATCCTTTTCTATTAATAAATACATCTCATCAATTCATTGTATTCAACGATCGGAATAAAATTGTTTTTCAAAAACTCGTTCTATTAATCTTTTATCTTATCGATGCTGCGGATAAACGGCGGTTGAAAAAATAATAAAAGCCATTGACTGACCGCTCTTATATTTTATCCAATAACAATAAATAAATAATTTTTGTGTTCTGGTCTGGCTATGGACCTATATATCAAAATAAGAATGCTATAACTGTAATAATTTAATGATCCAAACGTGTAGGCCTATATGTTGGTGCATTTCATAGTGGAGCTCGTCTTATTCCATCGATCTCAGCTAACGAGTTGAAATTAAATTTGAAAGTCATCTTATTGCCTTAAAATAAATAAGACATATCTGTCAAAATATACTATTAATATAATTTTTTTTTAACCCTTTTCGACTACTTAGGCCATTTAGAAACTATCAATATAAAATTAAAATATTATGAAATTATAAAAAGGAGATAGGTAGTTGGTACCTGGTCACCTCAAAAATTACGCTTTTCTCTATGCTTAAACAATTATTAATAGTATAAGCCTACCTGGCTCAGGGCTAGAGCATTAGTTCTGGTACCAAAGGTCACAGATTTGTAACTTGTCTCATGCAACAAAAATTTATTTCAATTGGATTGGCTATCAATTCATTTGAAATAAATAGAGACAGGATCTAAATGGCCTTCGATGCCGAAAAAGACCTTGAATAAAAGTAAAAAAAAAAAGTATAAGCCCATGGTTACTCATAAAACAACAAAATATAAAAATCAATAAATTTGAATTTGAATTAAAAAATACACATCTGACTAGTTCTAAAGAATAAACAACTATTTAAATCATGTAATATAACAAAATATGACAACAAATTTTAACATTTTTGAAAAAAAAGTTAAAAATGCTCTTTTTGAACTCAAAAAGGTCTAAAAGCTGAAAACCATCACAATTTCCTAGGTGGTTGCATAAGATATAAATGCCTGTGGGGATATTCAAAGAAAGGAAGATAATTTATACTAGGCACCAGGCCAGGGATTTTTTTCAGTGGAAGGGAAGGGCTAAAAATTTTAGAAAATGGGGGGTTTCATTTTATTCAATGAAATTCATTTAACGAGTGAACAACGATGTCTCTTCATGTTCTATTCTAAAAAAAAGGAAAAATGAAAAACTTCCTACTATTGCACAGACAAACATATTATGCAAAAAAAAATTTATAATTTTGAAAATTAAACCACTTAGGGCGCAGGGGAGAGGGGGGGGGCTAGGCCTTTCCCTAGCTAAGTGCCTGCTAGTCAAAAAGTTAAAGACAGGGTTGGCGAGATCGAGATTCGCACATCCATGCTAGTAGAAATGAATTTCTGAGACATTATATTTATTTGTGTTATTTCTACTTAATAAAATAATTCCAAGAAGATCGATATTTATTTTCAAAATTTCATGACTTCTCCCCCTTTGAAATTTTTTACTACCTGTATATTTATGGATTTTGATAACCAAGAATAGCATTTAAGAGATTCAAACTAACTCTACACTCGCCACAAATAAGACAAGAAGGGAATTCGATTACAAAATTGGTAGTGAATTTTACATAAAAAACAAATTCCCAGCAGATCGGTCTCTTAATGTTCTTCTATTCTAAAAAAAAAAGGAAAAATAAAAAAAGGAAAAGACCTCCGGCTACGAGAACGAAGACAATCCAAAAGAGTATAGAAGCAAATAGGAAAACGCTTTTATACGAATTCTCCCCCCCCCTAGCCCGCTTCCCTCCCTTCCACTCGACACCACCCTGAAGGTGTCCTGGAATTAAAAGGACTATAATCCCAATCCGAATGCAAGTTTAACAAAGGCGTTAAACTTTTTGTTTCTGTCAAATGGAATTTTTAATAGAATGTTGAAAAAAAAATTGTTTTATTTATTTATTAAATGATAGAATATAATTATTTAATTTTAAATTAGGGATTTACCTTTTAATAATAAATTTAGAAAAATGTTTAATTTTTTGCTTGAGAATGAATGATTCTGATGACGTCACGTCACGCTCGCCCCCCCCCCTCCGAGCGGGCGAAACACACAAGAAGGTTTTTCAAATATCATATAAATTCAAAAAGAATCTTCAGGCAAGTTTCGCCACGTCATTAATTTAAATAATTTAGGTTACAAAAAATAAGTTTTTTTATTTATCAAGTTCTACTAATAATTGAAAAAATACAATAACACGATATAATTGAGAGAAATAAAATTTGAAAGTAAAATTTCTCCCGAAATGTAACAAATAATAAAAGGGAGAGAAAGAGAGAGCAAATACATTAAAGAGAAGGGAAGCAAGCAAAACGACCGAAATGATAAGATCAATATGAAATGTGGTAAAGATATGAAGGGATGCTGGGAAGAGAGGGAATGAGCGGGCCAATATTTGCGATGCCAGGAGGGTTGTAATTTCTCTATTTACCCGGGGGTCTATCGATGGATAGATGACCCATTACACCAACCAGCCTTCGGATATTCCTGATATTTAACCTGATTTGCATCCATTTACAATTCTCAACTTAATTTCTAAAAGATAATCATCTTTTTATCCTATTATAAATATCTATGTATTTTAAAAAAATTGGATTAAATTCATTTGCTTTTATATGTCACTTTTCATTAGGGTGGTCCAGGCTTATATGGCAAAAAGAAAATTTCAAATAAAAGTTCGGCCACCCCTTTGTTTTGTTACGCCTAGCATTCCTATTTTGTGTTCAAAATTTCAGCTCATCGACTTCGAAATATTTTAATTTTATGAAAAATACTTTAAAAAAAAACTTGTCAGGATATTGTCTTCTTCTATTTTGGCCTTATCCCTATGTGGGGTTGGCTGGTGATTTAGGGACTTTTTCAATTTTTTGAATGTACCTTTGACTCTATATTAAAATAAATACAAATATGAATTCTAATTTCCAAGTTGTATAATGAATTATGTTAATAAGTGTTGATAAAATAATCCCAGCCCAGCGGAAATCTTATTATCTCCTAAAATATAATTTTTTTTAATAACTAAAAAAGCCATATAAACAAAATTGTCCTAGTTATCATTTGCAAAAGCATTTGTTTGAAACTTTATTTTATAGTTGTCACTTTTTGCATCTCTTTATTCAGAGACAATGTTTTCAGGTTGGGTAATAGTTTCGTCTATTCCAGACACGGCCAGTGGGGTGAGAGACTCAATTGTTGGAGCCAAAGGCGATTTGACCTTGAGGCTAAAAAAGCGAAAACCGGTTGCGAGGCTTGCCTGCAGCTCCAGGAGAGGTGGCAGGGGAGGGGGAGACAGACAAGACCAATAAATTTGTCTTCTGCTTTTTTTTTTAATTTTAATTTATTTAATTATAAATATCAATAATAATTTTTAAACACGTGACATTCATGCATCTTTTTTATAAGCATTCACTTTCTCTTTATTAATATAAAAAAGTATAAAATGATTTCTTCTTAATTAATAACTACTCTTCAACAATTCTTATTTTTCTATCTCAAATATTTTCAGTTATACTTATACAACATTTCTTTATTAGAACTATGAAAATATAAATGTGGCTCTATTTTATTAAATAGACCAAACTAATAAATAGAATAAATCTTATGCATTTTACGCTGATTAAAATTCAATATTTACTATTTCTCTGTCTAGAATTTTATTATAATAATTTGAATCGAAAGACTCACCTATCAAAATAATTTTTGAAGATCGACTTTTAATTATTTAATTAATCAATTGATATTAAGACCTAAATTTGTTTATTTTATTATAAAAATCCGGTGTGACTGATGCCACAACACAAAACTTTCTCTTACTTTTGGTAATTGGTAATTGAATGTTGTCTTCTGGGCTTGTCACACCGGATTTTTTGTGTTGGTATATATTTAGTTTCTGACATCACAGAACATCTAATATTTAATTGGCTTTTAAATTTTAATCAAAATCGTTAAGATCAATTTTGAGAAAATAAAAAAAAAAATACATCAGTTAAAGTACTAGTACTCTTTGGCCGATTTTGTACAAAAGATTCGTATTATATGCCAGTGGGGTACACTAACTTAAAAAATAAATTTCAACCTTCTGGCACTCTTGGTTCTTGAGATACTTTGTCACAGAACGACAGACCATTTTGCGGGACACTTTTTTGAACTCAGGCCACCTCAAAACGTGTATTTCCATCAGACAAAGTAAGAATGGATTACATAAAATTAGAGGGGAATGAAAAAAATTTTATTGAGCAAAATAAAAATAAAAAATTGTTTTGATATTTCTCCTTTTCAACGGGAATAAAGAAAAGAAAGAATTGTTAAATTATCCTCCTTGATGCACTGAGGGATAACAAATTGTTAAAGGGCAACCTCTAAACAAAAAAAAATACATATAAGATAAATAATGGCTGTCTTGACGATATAAATAAATATTAATAAAATTATGTATTAGTATAGAGCAGATCCTCTACCCCTGTGCCGCGAGCTTTTTACGGATGCACACAATAAATTCTTTTTATTTTAAAAGAACCTCCTAAAATGAATAAAAAAAAGAGACCGCTTAACAACGAAAAGGGAAATGTTAACAAACAGGCTAAAAAGCCCGAGGATATGTATATCAAACAATTAACAAAGTAAAATTATTTTAAATTTATCTTATTGTTAGTGCGCCACTACATTTTTGACGAAAAAAAGGTTGAGTAGCTCATCACTGGTACAGAGCAACTGAATGGGTTCTCACAAACGCACCTCTTTGAATTGTGAAATATTCCACCAATTGCAAAATCGCAGTCCCAGGCAAATTTTATATAGGCTTAATACATCTTATTATTACTCAATAATAAGTAAAGACAATATATTAGCTATTCTTGGCACGCCTCGCAATAATATTTTATTTTATTTTATCTTTAAACTATTTTTACTTTTTTTCGTATTCCTTCGGTCATCATTTCGCGTTCGTATCTTAGCACTAGACTTTGACACTGATAAGAGGCCCTCGTTAAGTAATCGAAATAATAACACCCTAGGAAAACACATTTTTGCCATAAATTATTTCTTCTCTTTTGATTTTGATTATACCTTCTAAAATTATTTGAATATCATTAGTTTTATCTTTAATCTTGCGAGCAAAAATTCAATATTTTCTAAAAACACTCTTTCGTCTACTTTTTAAAAACTGTGTGTGTCTTATTTTGTTAAATCATCTCTTCTCTGTTGCAAAAGTTACCAGTTGCGACCAACGGCTCTACCTTCTCACTATCTCTTTCTATATTATCAATAAATTATATTCGGATTTGAAGAAAAAGCGTGAGGAACTCCGTTCTTGGCGGGGCTCCCACGATGTTTGCTATTTTTTTAAATTCTTTTAGCACTAGATTTGTAATTATTTATTAATCTTTTAGGGTTTCAGGGTATCGCCCCCCCCTCTGCTCTGGTCAACGGCTTTGAGTAATCATATAATAAGACCTGTTATTTTAAAATCTTTGATTCTTTAATTGAAACGGACAATTAAAATTGCAAGAGTTTTTTCCGCCAAAACAAGCTAACATTACGAATTTTAATGTTTCCATTAAATAGAAATAGAAATAGCTTGGCTTGGTCACCCACCCAGATCCGGTTTCAAGTCAATCCCAGGGGAATGTGAATGCGATGTTATACTAATAAGCTGAACTCGAGCTGCTCAGAGGCAATTAGTGCATATGACTAAAAAATAAAAATTACTTTTCTCTGCATGACTCGAAGAAAATAAATATTTAAATAACTTTTATTCTATTCTACAGTATTTGTTTTTTATAATCAAGTAGAAAATTACTATTTCTAAAAACAATTACAATTAGAATGCTAAATTAATAATTCGCTTTATAAGAGACAGTTTTGGAACGATTCATTTTTTGCAGCTAAACAAATTGAAATTAAAATTTAGATGTTTTATTTTTTAGTCAACCAAATTTCAACGTTTTTTAATGAAATAGTTCAATAAACTTGAAAATGTTTTTTTAATAAATAACTTTTTGACCCCCTGAATTTCCCAGGGGGTGGAATAACTTCCCCCCCCTTTATATAGGCCTAGATATATAACCAGTAAAGGAAAGCACTCAAGATTTTTCGTTAATTAATCTCCCAGTATAGTTAAAATAATATTTTCCAAATTCTGTTTATTATCTCCACCGTGATTTTTGAATTTCAATTGATTCTTTAACTCCTTGAGTAATTTCCTTTCCGTTGAAATAACTCTGAATTATGAAATACTTATTTAATAACTTAATCGAACTTTGAAAGCTTTAACTTAAATAAAAGACTAATTAATTTTTTTCTCATTCTTATTTTATAGAATTTCTTACCCGTACAAAGAAGTCGTCGAGTACAAACTCCTTGAAGGCATCATACGTCGATGACCAATTAGGTGAATTCAATAGCAAGTAACAATTTTTTTTTATTATTATACAATAATTAGGCTATATTTTAATATATATTTTAAACTACAAAAGCTTTAATAAACAAAATAAACTTATTTTTTTTATCAGAAACATTAAAAAATATAATGTATTTTCAAATAAAAAGACAGGCTGCTATTTTTTAACCCCTTGAATTTAGTTCTTAAAATTTTTTCTACTAGGAATTCCAAAACAAAAATAGAAATAAAAACCAAACGATAAACTCGGTGATAATTTGAAGTGAAATTCTAACATCCCCTTGATGTAAAAAATAAAACGAAGAGCCGCCAATCGTTAGGAGTGAATCGGACCAAAATCATTGGTACAAACACTCGATTAATTTATAATTTTACTTTTCAAAAATTTTAAAATTAAAATAAAATTTATTCATTCAATTTTTGAATCGTAGTAGATAAATGTCTATAAATCTTCTGAAACTGTTAAATAAATTGTTTGCATCGCTATAAATAATTTGTATAAGGGACTTGTTGATACTATTATAAATATCTTATCTTTTTTCCCGTCAGAATAATTCCCAAAACAAATCAGTAAAATCCAGGGAAGAAAAGTTGGTCATATCCACAAGAGAATACCTACAAACTAATTTGAAATTTATTATCAAAGAGATGACATAAAAAATCATAAGTAAAAAAGTATTTTTTTACTTTTTAAAGTGAATTTTTTTTTAAATCTCTTATAAAAGTCATCATCACTTTTTGGAAGTTTGTAATAAGTTTAATATGAAGCAAGGAAATGTATTCATTCATAAACTGAACATGAACATTAAAAATAAAAAACTTAAATGAATTTTCTCATCAGAGTTTTTTTTTTTTTAATTCTAGGAAAGAAATTTTTGCTTAAAGCCATTCTTGCTATTCCCTCGACGGAGTCGATGCATTTGGGGGGCTTTCAATCTTATAAAACTTTTATTTTAAATATTAATAGTATAAATAAAAATAATAATAATGAATCAAAAAACAAAAAGGTGTGTCTGAATGATTAATTAAACAGAAAGTGAGGGTGGTAGGAAGTAAGAAGTTCTCTCTCCCCTTTATTTCATATATCCAATAGATTCTTTTATTCCAGAAATACCTGGACTATCGATAGCTGATTTTTGAATAGATATTGTAACGTACCCTTTCTAATCTGGCTTTGTGATTGTGATTGTTCATGTGGTTTACCGATTTAATGGATTCGATACGATCTACTACGAATGGTTAATGAATTTTTCACGATAGCAGAACTGGTGCTTGCAGATGCAGTGTAATAAATTAAATGAAACCGTTTTGGTCTTGCAATTGATTGGTAGATTATTAATTTAAATAAGACGACACTTCTTTGTGTGCATACTTTTAGTATGTCTTGATATTATAATTTTTTCTTTTTTTATCGAGGCAATATTTTAAAATTTCTCTTCTTACAAAATTTAATAATGTTAAATTACATAATAGATAACTCTATAGCAAGTAAATTTTATCCTAATGACATGTTTAATAATCTACAAGTCCACGTAAATGAGAGCAGAGTCTGACATGTTATAACTTGCATTTATATAAAATGAGATATTCGCCTTGAGGGATGGAGAGTGAAAGTTGGGGGAGGGGAGACGATCCCGCCCGGGTCGGGATGTTAGAGAATGGGATGGAACGAGAACAGAACAGCCAATAAAATAAAATCGCTAACACAACAAAATAAATTTTCTCACTCAGAAATATTGAATGATAAATAAACTCATAACAAAAGTTATTCTTTTAAAATTTTGTATAAACTTAATTAAATATTATCATCAAATATTTATTAACATTACATTGCATTTCGTTCATTTCAAAATTATTTAAATTCTTTGTTAATTAATTATTGAATATTTTTATCTTTGGAAATTCCGACAATGTAAAATAATATGAAATTTTTATAAAGTTATTAGCGAGTGAAATCGCCAATCGCCAGGCGCCAACGGCATCGGCAACCCGCACACCAGGCCCATTCCAAATGTTCAATTCAATCCTTTCAATTTGTTTAAAAAAGTATTAGCTCTCTAAGATGAAATAATTTTATAACCAGGGCCGCAGACAGTGTCGACGGACCCCGGGGCTCGATATAACTCGCCCCCCCCCCCCCTCCTGTAAATGTTTTTTATAATGCAAAAGGCTATTATGGCCTTCATGCCAACAATATTTTATACAGTATTTGCATAATTTTTGAAACAGTTATACATAGCTTTTAATATTTATTTAAATAAAAAAAGTTATTAAAAAATTTGTTATAATAAAATTCCCTAAACAGTAATAATAATAATAATACCTAAACAGTTTTTATAAGATTCCTCTTCTCGCTTTGAGTGATGCGAAATTGTCAATTATAGCCTACTGTAGATCCCAAGTCAGCTTTCCTGGTTAATTCTGACTCCACAGCTAGAACACCCAGACTAGATAAAATGTTCTGACACATAGTAAATCACATATTAGTAGAAAATGATTTTTTTAATTATAATTTTAAAATTTGACCTTCAAGGTCCCGGGCCCCCTAAGGAAAAAATTTCATGAAAAATATTTTTTTTTTTAATTGAAATTTTAACCATGAAAATTATTTTTTTATTAAAATTTGAAGGTTGGAACGCAAAGGGTCCGGGCCCCTTCGGTGGACCCGGGCCCCGGGGATATAGCCCCCCCCCTGCCCCCTCTGTCTGAGGCCCTGCTTATCTGCTTATAACCATATAATAATAATAGAATTTTATACTTGATTAGCTTCTTTTAAAACTGTTTATGAGCTGTTCGACTCGAGGATGCAGGCAGTTCATCTTAATGCTATCCAACTTCTCTTTAGACTCCTGGCGCGATCGATTTGTCATAGAGAACACGAAATTTACATTTTTTGGAAATCTCTGGACTTGCACAATTCACACGAAAATAGCCTCGACCTGCTAATTTTGCAGACATTTCAAACCGCCCTCGTATATGCAGTAGAAGAGAAAAGATTTGATGCCTTTCCTTGGGGAGATTAACGAGAACCCACCCCATTATTATTTCCAAGAAGGTTTATTCCTAGAGTTACGACAACCACACAAATGACTGAAACGAGCTTCTCTTTAATTTTTACTTTTTTTTAACCCAACTATCCGTGTTTCATCCAATAATAATTTTACATTAAAATAAAAAAAAAAAAAAAACTAGAAATAATCTTGATTTTGACATGATTTATACTCACAGTTTTAGTAAAATAAATGAAAGTGATTCTATTTTGGTGCATTAGACTTTGGAGAAAAAAAGTCTTAAATTATTTAGAGCAACGAAGAAGACACGAAATGATTAAAATTGGGGTGGACAATTTCCCCGAGCTTATTTATTATGAATTGTGCGTATAGTTGGTTGTTTCCCTTTAGAAATGAGGCCACACACATCTTATTTGAAAATGTGGTCATTCGAGAGATGAAACACCCAGGGAAGGGAGGTAATTGCGTATGTACACCAAAGGGGTGGCGGGGGTGGGATGTGAAGAGGTGAAGAGCCAGCCAGGGGGTGAAATCCTCAGCTCGATGAGTCAACTCACCTCACGCACAATGCATGCATGTTTCTCTGAGAGTTTCGAGGGGCACGCACACACTAACGCACTTCTTGTTCACACTGGGTGGCTCAAAATTAACCAACCATAAAAACATTATTTCCTATTTAGGCTATATAGAAATAAATTGGAGTTGTTATTTTAAATAATTTAATTATATTAATAAGTCGTGCTTCGTAAAGTTCTTCAACTCTTTAAAGTGTCATTTAAACCTGGCATTGGCACAACGAAAAATTTGCTTCTGGGGCGGGGGGGGGGGGGGTTTGATTTTTTTAAGAACTTTTCATTTTGCATTAAGAACTTTCGGGGGTTTTATTTAAAACAAAAGCAAAAGTTTTTTGAAATTAAAGTTTCGAATGCCAAAAAAATTAATTAAAAACAGTAGATGATATACCCCAAAATTGAGAGATAATTAAAAAAAAAAAAAATTTACTTCAGTAAAGTATGTCTATGTTATTCTAAATCCTCAAGAACCCCCCTCCCCCCTTCTACTTAAATAGTATAAATTTGAGTATCAATCAATTTCACTTGAAATTTATTATTAAATTTATTGTGGAAAAAAAAACTAAAATTCAAGCTAATGAGAGAATCCTCTCTTGTAAAGGCAATTTAAGAAAAGCAATAAAACAGAAATAAAGCAATAAAGTCTCTTTCGTTGAAATTTAGGTAAATTTTAACGGGAATTGATCTCCTTGCAATTTATGATTTTTTCACCATAAATTTAATGAATTTAAAATTATATATCAAAAAATATGGGCAATGGGAATTACTCAAAAACGAAAAGACTCTCAATACTCAAATTTTATATTTAAGCTAAATACCCATGTCGTAGACGTCTTGAGGATTTCAAATAAAATCGACCAAAGAGTACTAGTACTTTACAAATGTACTTTTTTAGTAATTAAAAACTACTTTTTTTTTTTAGATTTATATGAATGAGTTAATTAAAAAAAATTTGAGTTGCACTTCTATAAACTAACTAAAATCCACACCGCAATTTTTTTTAATTTACGCTACTATATATTTGATATTGAAATATTACTACTAGAGATAGTTATTTGAACATTTTGGTTGCCTGCCTGCAATTAAACTTTTTACAAAAGCTTTTCTTTTTGCTTCAATCAATAAACATAATTAATTGGTCATTATACTATTTTTCTTCACTTTTGAATTAATATATAAAAACAAAGACATATACTAAGTCTAAATATATAAAAATACACCAGAGCGGCTTAGCTTAAAAGATGGAGTCCATTAGGGAGTGACGTCACCGGCTAATGGAGGCTGTTGGGTCCAGACCTGGATGGCACAGTTCCAATCATCGCTTTTAGCAATGCTAGAGAAACCCTCGAGATTATTTTGTCTTTTGAATCAATGGTAACTTCTTTTGTTTTGGCTTTGGACCAGGATGAGATGTCGGGATTTCTTACACACCTTCTATTTTTCATCATTTTCAGAAATGTAATATTAAATTATATATTTTTACAATTTTAATTTATCTCTCCCCTCCCCTTTTCAAATAACTTCTCTGATCCGGCGCATGCGGATTAAGAAAAAGCGCTTTTGGAGATTGCATCAACTTATTTAGTACCCCATTTTAAAGTTGGGATGGATTCAATAGCTACATGCAGCTAGAGATTAGAGCTACTCCTACTAAAATTATTGCCTTAGACTTCTTTTTAGTTCCTGATGAGTCTCGTGGCAACGTTGGTGAATTAGCATGAAAAGCTGACTTGTTCTTTTTCTTTTTGGTGTCGGTTCGGTGTCAGCAAAGCGAAATTGCCGAGGGAGGATTAAGTGGGCTTCCAATTTGATATTCATTAATAATTTGCGAAAGTTCTCAATATAATAAAAATATAAACATCCTTATAATTAAAAGTTTTATTAATTACATTATAATTTTAATCCTTAATCGGAAAATAAATATATTTAAATATCAAACAAGCTAAAATCCATAGCTAGGAAAAATAGGTGAAAATATGTAAAAAAAAAAAAAATATTCAAAGTAAGATTTTTTAACTGTTTCTACTCGCTATTAAATGATTTTATCAAATTTGCCACAAGATAATTTTAATTTTCCAACATACAGCTTGAGTGTTCATTTTTGGTTGGACTCAACTCGGTTTTTTGATAAATTGCTCCTCTAGATCAGCTGCTTCTTAAACTTTTTGAAGTCGAAGCCCTCTTGGAACCCAAGTCAATATCTCAAGGCCCCCCTATTTTTTTTTTAATTCAGATTAGTTAAAATACTCTGGTTGTAACAAAAATATCTAGAGACTTGGCGCCAACGCAACGACAAAATTTTAAATGCTTGATTTAAGAATAATTAACTCATGAAATCAATAGTTTATGTTATAAACAGTTACATTGAATATACGTATTATCATTTCAATACATTATCGAAATTTTATAATTATACTCCATGGCCCCCTAGGGGGCCGCAGCCCACTACTTTAGGAAGCACTGCTCTAGATCAGCGGCAACGGGTAGTCGAAAGGTAATTTGAGTTGTCTGCAAAGAAATCGAGATATAATTGAAATTCGCTGACTCAATTCCAATATTAAACATTTTTAAAACAATATACGGTAGCATATTGTCTCATTACTTTTCAGTTTTATGATATCTACTTTAAATCACATAATTAATCTACATGAAGTGGTTTAGTCAATGTAGTAACTAGATATAGGACGTTGTGTTTAGTAATTTCAACAAATATCTATTTGATTAGGATATTTTGTGAAGTAGTTAAGTTGACTAATTGCAAAACGAAAGTGACCAACAATCTCATCATATTGTATCATTCATTCATTTAACATGAATTTAATTTGTTTATTTATTTTATATGTTGATATTTTTTATATAATTACTAAGCTATAATGAATTTTATTGAATTAAATTTTGCTTCATTTCATTTTTTTCCCCAAACTATTATAAATATAATAATATATAAATCAACAGTTTAATCAACTTGTATAATTGTTTATCTAATTTGATATCATAATTAAACAAACATCATATTGTTTGGCCAATGTATTATTTTTTAATATACGTCTATAATATTTTATTGAGTTTTAAATTATTTCCATAATAATTCGATATTTTTTTAATCAACAAATCAAAAGAGAACTCTTAAATCACAAACAAAAGAAAAATTATAATATTGCAGAATATTTTTTTTTTTTTTTTTTTTCAATATTTGGTCTTGAATAAACATCCATTTGGCAAAGGAACAAGAATATAAAGAAAAATTCGTTTTATCCTTTTATTTATTTATTTTAAATCAGATAAAATAATTTTAAAGGGAAAAATAAAAAACTACGGTAAATTTCCCAGAAACAAATACAAATGAATAGTAATATTTTGCCAATTATATTTCCCTTAATCGTGCACCCCTATCTAATTTATCTTATTATTGTCTAAAAAAGGAATCGCAGTTAAGCGATCCTAAATTCCAGAAATTTTTTGCAACCTTTTAATAGAGAACACGAGCAGATGCGGCGGTTGGTTGTCGATTAACCTGCTCTACAAAAAGAGACTTTTTCTCTTGCAAGAATGAAACTCTCTTTCTGGATTAAGATCTAATTTCAGAATTTAATGTAGGAATTGATGCTGGTTGTAGAAGATGAGTTGTCGAGATAAAGAAAACAGCAAAAAAAGGGGGGGGTGCAACGGGTGTCGAAGCATCCCCACACAAGATCGAAGCAACACCGAAATGATGATAGAAAACCAGTGGCGTAGCGAGAGGGGGGCAAGGGGGGTCATCATGCCCCGGGCGCTACTCACAAAGGGGCGCCAAACAAATTCGCAAAACAAAAAATAATTTTAATGTCCGGGAAAAAAATTAAAAAAATTTTCCGCGTGACGGAAAAATTTGGTTCCGCAAAAAAAATAAAATTTTTCCGCAGGAAGGGGGAAAAATTCCGCAAAACTCAGGTACCACTTAGGTAAAATGATTTTAACAGCAGGGCAAAAAATTTTCCGCAGGCAAGAAAATTTTTGAGTTCTATATACGCCCCTGTATAATGTTATGGTTTTCGAATGCGGGGGTGTGTTGTGCCCCGGGCGCGAGTTAAGCTCACTACGCCACTGATTAAGAATCTACTTTTGTTATTTTTGTATCTCAATTATTTTTCGAGTTATACTCAAAAAACGATACAAAATTTGAGAAGGCTTAATATCATTAAACATAAAAGGTAGAAGATATTTAAGATATCGTATAAATTTTGTATTTAATGCAGATAACGAATCAATAAACACCAATTTTATATCTTTTTTAGTTTTTAGCAAATTTACGAAAATTCAAGCAAACATAGATGTGACTCTCTCTTATTAAATAGAGCAAACTAGTAATTGACATAAATGTGTAAGATTCAGGATTTAGTGCTGATTCTAATGCACTATTCACTATTTATATATGTTGAATAGTTTTTTTATTATTTTGAAAAGAAAAAAATTCATCTGTCAAAATTAATTAAAATCGATTTTTTATTATTTTTAGGACATTCCTTGGCCGAAAATGGATTGTTTTAGTTAGAATATTTTATATTTTAATTTATTCAATCGATATCAAGCCCTAAATGTGTTTATTTAATTAAAAAACAATAAATTAGAAAATATTGGCGGGAGTTGACATTCGAAGTCGTGAGTGTCATCAATAAACCCTCATTTTATGTGGGCGTAGCTAAATAGAAAAATTCCTATGGCTTTATAATTAATTCAAGAGACCAGTTTTGCATTTTGCCTCAAATCCGTGAATAAATAAGAGAGATTTAGCGATTTTTTGAAAAGCGATCTCGCGCGAGACGAAAGGCTTAGACAAGAGTTACGCAAGTCTCCCTGGCTGGTCTCTGGGCGCCGATCGAATTGGAAAAAAAATTTGATGCTCTTCCATTAGTTGAAATAATTGTCAAATTGATTGATTTCATCTGTTTATACTCAAATTTTATAAAATTTAATTCTAAAAATGACTATAAAATCTTATAATGTTGCTAAATTAAGGGATCTTAAAATTTTTACTTTCCCTTACCTCTATATACATGTACTTTTTCAGTTTTTTTCGATTTTCTCAAAATTCGCTCAAACTATTTTGATTAAAATTCAAAAATCATTTATTTTTTAGATGCTCTTTAAAATGTATATTTTCATTTTGCCCTCAGAATTGTTTGAAGCACACTTTACTCTTGTACTTCATTGGAAAGTTAGGAGAAATGGTTGCTATGGTAACAAAATATAAATATTTTTCCATACTTATAAATTTTACATCTTGAAAATCGAATGTGCCGTACCGTCGGAAACTAAATACATGTCGACAAAAAAAAATCTGCTGGGCTTGTCACACCAAATTTTGTATACATGTTGTGGGTTGTTTATAAACAACGAGCTAGTAAAATAAAATTAACAAGTCTCATAAATTGAAAGCTGAATTTTACGTAAAAAGAGGACATAAAATTTCATCCAATTCTGATATGATATGAAATTTTTTTTTTTTTTAGAGCGAGACCTTTGAGAAAAATTGACTCTGCGTGGACCCTGAACACATTCGTTGAGCGGGTCTAAACCTTTAGAGCGCTAATTTAACGAAACCATTGGATCTAGAAGGCTAGAAATTTTATATACACGTAGGCAAAAATTACAGTGAATATAGATCAATGATCCTTTTTCCTCTCATCTGATTGGCTAATCGGATGGTGAGATATAATGAAAAAATAAATGTTTAAATATTAAATTTTAGCTTCATCTAAGTAATCTCTAGGAAATTCTAAACTCATTACAAAAAATCCGATGCAAATTGAAGAAGCGGTTTGCGAATTAGAGACATTTGAAGATTCAATATTTTATTTCTTTTCTATGTTAATTTATTAGACGTCTTAATTCGAGCAAAGGAGGGGAGGGCGGAGCCTGTCTGCTGCCTCCCCCTCCCCTCCTCCCTGATTATTGCTCTTGACCAAAGCGCGCCCTCCCCTCTTTTCTGAGAAAATAAAATAATAAAAAATTAAAATTATGTCTTCGGACAGATTAAAAAGAATTTTAAAGACTCGTAAAAAAAAAAAAAAAAATTGGTACGATGGTCACACAAATTTCTCTTAACTTTTGCTGTGCTTTTCACACCAGATTTTTTTTTATTTTTTTTAAACACTCACATTCACACTCACACACACATTTACACATTCTTTTCGGCAAATTAGGCCATTTAAGCCTTTGACGATAATCGTTAATTATTAATATATCTATTGGGAGTCGGGCATTTCTATTTAAGCCATTTGGTGGTATCCAAGTGGCGTTAAATAAAATCATCGGACTGCCTGACGCCCGAACCCGCGACGTTCGGTATAGAAGGGAGGCACGCTACCAATTAGACCAAGCCCGTAGGCGTTTGTGTTGAGATCTATGGTCGAGATATATTTCAAGATGTAAACTTTATAAACAAAGGAAAATATTTATATTTTGTACCAAGGCAACCATTTCTCCTATCTTTCCTATATATAGTTATACATAGTTATACAGTATAGTTGTACAGTATATTGAAATATACAATGAATGAAAAGGATAAGGAAAAAGACACAATCCCCTTATTTAAGTCATTTGGTTCCCCTATCTTTCCTATGAAGTACAAGAGTAAAGTGTGCTTCAAACAATTCTGAGAGCAAAATGAGAATATACATTTTAAAGAGCATGTAAAAAATAATTGATTTATGAATTTGGAATCTAAAGTGTTTTAAACTTTCAAATTATAATTTACCGCAGCGCGGTAAAATAGAATGATAGGAAAAAAATAAATGGTGAAATCTTTATTTAACAAGACATGTGAGTGTTTTTTATTGATGAGGCCAAACATCCCATGGCCCCCGGGAATCGAACCCAGGATCTCCGCCTTTCCGGGGCATAGGCGTGCTTCCATTGCACCAGGCCACCGGACCCTCGACCTGCACCAATAAAACTCACGCACGCCTATGCCCCGGAAAGGCGGAGATCCTGGGTTCGATTCCCGGGGGCCATGGGATGTTTGGCCTCATCAATAAAAAACACTCACATGTCTTGTTAAATATATCTATGACTCAGTTAAAGTCCGAATCGAGGTATTTTGAATACTATTATCTTATTCAAATAATAGATCTCGAAAAATATTTAGCTAGTGAAATCTTTAGCTGAAGAACCATTCTTTCCGTATATTCATCATAATTATACCTCTTAAAACAGTGGATTAAAAAAAAAAATAAAAAAAAAAGACAGTGGAGATATTCAAGTCACAAGGATCATTGATCTCTGAATGTTTGCCTACGTGTATATAAAATTTCTAGCCTTCTAGCTCCAATGGTTTCGTTAAATTAGCGCTCTAAAGGTTTAGACCCCTCAACAATGTGCTCGGGGTCCATGCAGAGCCAATTTTTCTCAAGGGACTCGCTCTAAAAAAAAAAAAAAAAGATTTCATTTCATATCAAAATTGGATGAAATTTTATGTCCTCTTGTGACAATATTCTAGTCCTTGTTGTTTTTATCAATTCAGCTTTCAATTTTTGAGGCTTGTTAATTTTATTTTACTAGCTCGTTGTTTATACACAACCCACAACATGTATAAAAAAAATTTCTAAGATCCCTTAATTTAGCAACATTATAAGATTTTATAGCCATTTTTAGAATTAAATTTTATAAAATTTGAGTATAAACAGATGAAATCAATCAATTTGACAATTATTTCAACTAATGGAAGAGCATCAAATTTTTTTTCCAATTCGATCGGCGCCCAGAGACCAGCCAGGGAGACTTGCGTAACTCTTGTCTAAGCCTTTCGTCTCGCGCGAGATCGCTTTTCAAAAAATCGCTAAATCTCTCTTATTTATTCACGGATTTGAGGCAAAATGCAAAACTGGTCTCTTGAATCAATTATAAAGCCATAGGAATTTTTCTATTTAGCTACGCCCACATAAAATGAGGGTTTATTGATGACACTCACGACTTCTAACGTCAACTCCCGCCAATATTTTCTAATTTATTGTTTTTTAATTAAATAAACACATTTAGGGCTTGATGTCGATTGAATAAATTAAAATATAAAATATTCTAACTAAAACAATCCATTTTCGGCCAAGGAATGTCCTAAAAATAATAAAAAATCGATTTTAATTAATTTTGACAGATGAATTTTTTTCTTTCAAAATAATAAAAAAACTATTCAACATATATAAATAGTGAATAGTGCATTAGAATCAGCACTAAATCCTGAATCTTACACATTTATGTCAATTACTAGTTTGCTCTATTTAATAAGAGAGAGTCACATCTATGTTTGCTTGAATTTTCGTAAATTTGCTAAAAACTAAAAAAGATATAAAATTGGTGTTTATTGATTCGTTATCTGCATTAAATACAAAATTTATACGATATCTTAAATATCTTCTACCTTTTATGTTTAATGATATTAAGCCTTCTCAAATTTTGTATCGTTTTTTGAGTATAACTCGAAAAATAATTGAGATACAAAAATAACAAAAGTAGATTCTTAATCCTCATCAAATCCCCCATATTTTCCCAGTGTCATATGTTTAAGAAGTGGTTAAATTAAAAATCTTATATTTTTAGATTTTGTATCAATTAATCGAAAACTATTAGAGATATTAAAATTTCGTATGCAAATTCTTATTCAAGGTGAAATTTTATCCAGAAACGATGTATCACATGCCTTGTGTTGTGTTTAATAGATAGATAGTAGCTAGTGGCGTAGCGAGAGGGGGGGAGGGGGGCAAGGGAGTCATCATGCCCCGGGTGCTACTCACAAATGGGCGCCAAATGGTCCGCAAAACAAAAAATTGTTGGATAATTTTTATTTTAATTATAATTGATTTCTGGAAAATATATTTTAAATTTAGTACCAGTGTAATATAATAATTATGTATATTTTACATATATTTTATGGTTTTCGAATGGGGGGGGGGGCGCTAAAAAGGTATTGTCCCCCGGGCGCGAGTTAAGCTCACTACGCCACTGTAGAAAACTTTATCATATTTATGTATTGTTTGGACCAAAAAGTTTTGTTTTTTTAATCAATTTCGGCTGCTGCTGCTGCCTTTTGACTTTTACAAATCCATTTGTACAAACTTTAAACAAGGCTATTTTCAAAGAATTTTGTTCTTTTATCCAGAGATTCACCACTTATGTACCATAAATTATAAAGTCTTATTAAATAATAACTACGACGTATAACGAAATATTAACAAAGGAGCTTATTATTTTAATATTTTCTTTAGAGGTTCCTATAACAAGTGCAGAATATTCTTTAAGTAATGAGTTTCTATTATTTCTGGAGGTTAATTTGTAAGGTAATATATATGAGAATTCTGTACATATTTCGAAAAATTTCATTTTTAGAATTTTTTATCAATAAAAAAATCATGTGGTTTTATGAAACCACGATGCAAGTGAAACTTTTTTTCGGATCGTGGGCGTTTAACTGAAAATTTTCAGAAAATTATTGAATTAAGGGTATTAAAATCGCGTTTTTAATCCTAACTTAATAATTGGAAAATGAGGATTGATAATGGGAAATCAAAAGACGCATGTTAAAAACTGAGAACGATATTTATTTAGCAATTGAAGATTTGAATCATTTTAAATTATTTTAAAAATTATATTTTATCGATTTAAAAATTGCATAATAAAATATCACATTTATTTTTTATAATTCGTCATATATATTAAATTTCAACTTTCCTATTTTTGTCGTCATGACTTGTAACGTGTGCTTGTAACTTGTGCTGATAGAAGAGCGAAAAAATATGAGATGATCAAATAAAAGTTTCACTTTAATTAAGCCTTAAATCAATGATTTTGAAGATACAGGAAATTGTTACAAGGAATTTAAGCCCAACACATGACTTATTAAATATTTAAGAACAACATTCAAATTTTTTATAACAAATATAATGTTGACCTGTGTAATAAGAACTTGAGATAAGTTGATTCTTTTAATAGGTCTAAGCGATGAACCAATATTTAGTTGCAATGCGATAAAAAATAAATAAAATAGAAGAATTTTCAGGTAGTAAAAAATATTTGCAATTATTTAACTGGTGTTAAATTTTTAAAAGAGAGTGTAAAATTATCTGAAGTCACTAGCGGGTTTTAGACATTGGATCTCCGACTTGATAGCATTTAACAAGAACATTAGATAAATTGAGTACTATGGTTTGTTCAGGAACAACCGAAATGACTCAATTTCTTGCAGACCACACATCATTTTGGGAAACTAAGCATGCAGAGAAACTCTTGAGCAATTAATCGAAAAACCCAGACATTTGAATTGAATACTTTTGAGGAAACGAAACCCAACTACTTACTGCGACGTTTTATATCCAGTCTTTGGAAGAGATGATGAATATAAAATATTTATGATTTTTTTGTCAATTAGGCTTTTATGGCGATAGCTAAATCCCTCGTTATATTAATCAAATTATGTATAAAATACTCGTAGATTTACAAATTCTAAAACATTTTTAACAAAATCAAAACTATTTTTTCAATTCCCCATTTTCTAAAAATTCTTTATCTATTGAATTTTTTTTATTTATTTATAAAATTTTTGCAACGATTGTTTGGTAAAGTCACGCGATAGTTAGATCGAATTTTTTAGTGGAATGGGTGTATTTATTAAATAATAAAATGGCGAATGATATATCCATGGCGGACATGATCCTTTTTGGCCCGACAAGAATGGATGTGAAATGAAGCGAACGAGATAAAAGCATCCCAAGGATCAGAGCTCCTTCTCTTTTCTTTACCAACATCTTTTTGATTAACCCTTTACTCTTTAATTAAATATTTGACATATTAATTTTAATAAAATTAAGTAGCAATCTGAAAATAATATAACGATGTCGACATTTCATTTAAGGAAATTTCTTCTTCTTCTTCAAAGAAACTTTTTCCAAATTTAATATTCTTATTATCATATCTTTATCATACAAAGATTGTCAAGATTATATAGCCTACTTAATAAAGTAATAATTAAGTAAATGATTTTAATTTAGTTATAATCAGAAGATTAAAAAAACATGAGACATATAAATTAAAATACTTAATTTCTTGTCGGAAACTTAAACGAGAAGAGGGCGAATTCAGAACCATCGCCCTCGATTGAGATTGAGAACAGATTGATATTAGGTACCAAAATATAAAATTTCAAACCTACTCATTACAATACCTAAAAAATTTTAATAACTGATTTTGAAGAGGTATTTATTTTTGAAAATCCCAAATTTATCAGTGAAAATACACTTGACAGACAATATTTATTAATCTCTTCATTATTAGAATATCAAAATGTAATAAGTCTAATTTAATTACTAATAATAATTATTCAAATTAGATGCTTGTATTTCGATTTTTGCATTTTAAATAACCATGCCTCAAAAGGAAGAATTTTAATTTTCAGAAAAGAAAGAAAATCCGAGACTCCAGGGTCATTGTAGCTGAATCATAGCCATCTACTATTTTAAGGCCTTAAAATTAAAAATTTCACTATTTCTGGTCTTTTATGATCAGATCACTACTTTCTGAGAATGCCCCACCCTTACCAAATTCATTCATTCTACTATATAGATCATAGCATTAATATCTATGAATTGTTTTATCCAAATAAATTGAATTGGATATTTTTTCCCCTCTGCTTTGACCGAGATACGAGAGAAAGAAAATGGAGAGAATTCGCTCATCCCCTTATAACTTAACTCGTTGACGGAAGAAATAGATTATGATGACTAATAAACTCAAATAGCCGGTTGTGGGTGGAGTGGCACTGCGGCAGGGCATGCTGAGTGCAAATTGGCAGATTCTACTCCCTCAGGTTCGACTCCCAGCAGTGCTTACTTTTTGCTTGACTCAATATCCGACATGAGCCAAAAGTTTTGAAAACTACAAACTACATGTGAAATTTGCCAAACAAACCTCTAAAATTATCTTAATTATTTAATTAAACAGATAATGAGAAATAAATTTTGTCTAAATGCCAATCAATTGAAATAGAATCGAGGTCTGAATGGCCTCAGATGCCGAAAAAAGAGCTTAAATTAAAAAAATTGTTTGGATTTTTGATAAAGAGTTCGAATAGTATTAATTATAAATTTTGAAATTTAAGCCAGTATTTTTAAATGTTGATCTTCTTCAGTTGTTAGGAATTTTTATAAAATTTCAACTTATAAGATTTCCAACAAAATTTGAGAAATTGTTTATTCTTTGCCACCCTGTGCCTGGTATATATAAATTCTCATTCAAGTTAATATATGGCTGACGTCATACTGGTCAATATAACCTATTCAGAATAAAATTATAGAGCGTCGTTGTCGAGGGAGCAAAAGTGCTTTTGATATTTTTGGGAAGTCAAATCTAATTCTAACTCATCTACATATAAGTTAATAAATAATTTCACTTTTTTTTGCTATTATCATTGAAAATAACAATTTTCCCCAATAGAATTTATTTATAAATAATTTTTTTTAATTTCCTGAAATCTATTTATTAATTGATATTATAATTTATTCTTTATAAGCTTAGCCTATCATTTTTTGCAAAAAAATTTTCTTTTTTTTTTATTCCGGAAAAATTTACAGTAAAATCCTCTTATCCGGCCCGGACCCTAACTTAAATATAAAATGTCAACCTGGTAGCTCATTTCCCTCATGTTTAAAAATGTCCACACACACATACATACATACATACACAAAGACATACACACAAACAGCACAAATTTGCGGGACCCACTTTTTTGAACTCTGGAGACCTCAAAACATGTATTTCCATCAAAATCTCGACATCGAATTTTCGACATGGTCGCAATACTTTCTCTCTATATATTACATATATATATATGTAAGAGAAAGTAAAATGAGCCAGCTAGGAAAACGAAAATATGTAATGAAAATCAATTTTTCACCGAAACCTCGGATTAACCGGCCAAACGGGTATTCGGCCAGGGTCTCGGTCCCCACCTGGCCGGTTAAGAGGGGTACTGTTAATAATGTTAAGATGGGCACTAACTGGCGACTAAAATAAAACAGCTGTAATCTTTTTCGCTGTAATTATTTTCGCCGACGTTAGTCGCGTTTTCTTTCCTGATCACAATAATATTTAAAATAGAAAATACGGTAGTCTACACCAACCAACACCTTTAAGTAGATGTCATGTTGTACGGTTATAAAATTAAACAAAAATAAAAAGGTCATTATTTAATTACACGTTGTATGTTATTTGGTGTAGGGAGAGGTGGGGAGAGTTGGATCATCTAACTGACCTTTGATTTATTGGGCCCGATCACGCACTTGCCGTCCATCACGACGCTCATTTAATTAGCACGGTTTTAAAACCTAAACAGCTGCCAGGCGTAAGCAAAGAATTCAGTTTGCTAAATGCAACCCGACCTTTTTTAATCACATTTGATAGCAATGTGCTTTTGGATAATGCGTTAATGTGTAAACAAGGCTTTTTTTGTTTTTGTTTTTACCCTGTAAAATTTAGTTGTGAACATTTATTGAGTGTAGTAGCTGTTCTAACCTCTTAAATAGTTTAAATAGATCCGGCAAAATTATAAACTAGCGTTTCTACTCCTGAATATAGAATCTCTTTGCTTTAACAAACTTTCTGAAACAAAACTAAAATTTCTTTATAAAAGGTTTCAAAATACAGTAACTTCAGCTTTTTTGTTAAAGGTTGATCAGTGCTAAGGGTTTTAATTAATCCCCCCCCCTTTCAAATGTTGTCCCTGAATAAGGGTAAATGTCCCAGTAAATATTTTTGACTTTTTATTAATAGACCCTATTAATCTATCTGAATTTACTTGTAACTTTTTAAACTAGTAAGTTTTTGCGTTTATTAACTTGAAGCGACATTTCGGTCAGATTTACGAAATAAATCTAGCTGCAAATTGCTCTTTTCTTCACTACTTGCTACAAGAAACAAGATCTACTCAGCTATCCACCTCATTCTAATAAATTTTTCAATATTTTAAAAATTTCCTATTTAAAAAAAAAACCTTAAAAAAACATGTTTTTTCAAACACAAAAATAATTTTATTCTAATAAGAGCGAGGAAAGATATCTTAATTAATTCTTCTTTAGCTTCAATTGCTTTTTTTTTAATTATAAATAACAAACAAAGGAAGTTGGAGTTAATAAAAGAGTATTTATTCAAATCAAACTCTTTATTCGTAACGTTTCGACATGAGATCTCCTTTTTTCGGGGTTTGTGTGGATTGTCTTTCTTGGGTCATCAGGCAACTAAAATGAAGTATTTATTATTTAACAAGTTATTGAAATACGGCCACCAGCCATTTTGCCACCGATATATAAAATGAAGTATTTGGACTCAGTTACAAACAACAAATGGTTGCTTGTATATTTTTAGAATAAAGGCGATTTGTTGTATTTTGTGTGATTTTTTCCCTTTGAAGTATAATTTTCAAAAAATAATTTTCTATTGATTAGCCTACATATACAAAACTTTTGAGCTCTATTAGAATTCGATACTCTAAAATTTGCATTTTTCGCTCCGGCCTCCCCTTTGTGTGTTTAATAATAAAAATGGTACAGTATTATTTATCTATTTTTTATTATCACTTTTGAAAAAAAAATAAACAGATAAAAAATAAAAATATTTGTATAATCAACAAACACTTAAAATAAAGCCCGAACCTGGCTGGATGTTTAAATAGAGCTTTGAGCTTGCACGTAATAATCCTGCGGTGTTCAAACAAAGCGCTCGTCTAAGATTTAACGCCGTCCCCTTTTTCACCACGTTCTTTTGCCAATCTACTTTTGCATTAGATATTGTCAGAATAACTTGCCTCTATTTTTTTTTTACTTGTACACAATATATATACAATATATTATATATACCGTATATGTCTAAAATTAACAATAATCAACAATTTTCTGAAACTACTTTTCCAGAGATGAATTAATTAAAAAAATAAAACCTGTGGGGTCGTGGGACCCCCGCCAGGAACGAAGTTCCTAACGGCTTTTCTTCAATTCCGATTATATAATTTAATATGAATATTATTTAAAAAAGAAAAGAATTATTTATTTTTGAAACAAGCATCTGAACAACGTTCCGATAGATAGATAGAAAGAGAATTCTCTAGAGCTAGTGGGGAGTAGGCGTGGCCTAGCCAAGGCTTCGGCTATCCTCGATTTCTTCCGCCGCCTCTCGGGCGCAGTAACGTATTTTTGTTACTGCTGCTTTTTGTTAGGTGACGTTTTCTGCTAATTCACCCAACCATAAAAAAACTTCGTTAAAAAAACACAAAAATTACTTTCGTCTTTTTTCTACTGGTAAATATTATTATGTAAAAATATTAATCTAACTTGAATATTCGTTGAAATTTTATTCAAGATATAATTTTTTTTTTTTTTCAAAATAATTTTGAAAGTAAAATGTTTCGATTTATTTAATATTCGTCAAATGCATCAATTCTGACTTAATAAGTCGAGGGTTGTTTAATATATTTGGTGATAGTTGGTGGGTCAAGTGACCTCTCCCAGGTCAGGGTCACTAGTAAAATAAAAATATATTAAAAAATTAAAATAGTTTCTTAATTGAGTCAAACTTATTGTAATTATCAAAGACATGTTACTAAATGTAATTGAAATACAAATGCGAAATTTATTCAAAAACTTGCTCTTCTTTGACTCCTTCACTGATGTTGACTTTCCTAAACAAACACTCCTAAAAGGTGAATAAACTCACTTCGTCTTTGTTACCTTTAACAAAATGTTTAATTCAGGTAAATTTATTTACAATGTTCAGAATGTGAATATTAAATGTTAACTCAATGTAACACTAGAATCTTTTATGATTCTGAAACAATTCATTAGAATCTATAAATTATACTATGCTTTCTTTTTTTTGGAAAAAGTAATAATTTAATGCCATATTATTTACAAAACTCCATTCGCGAATAGAATTTATATCGTTTTACAAATTGACACAAAGATCAACATTAGGCTATTAATTACTGTGTAAATGAAATTTTAATTAAAATATGAAACCGTTTTTCGATTTCAAAATTCTCCTACTTATACTCTTGACATTAATTAGACATGTAGTTGATTTTTTTATGCATAAATAGTGAACATAAACTAAAGTTTTCACTTAGAGCCTGAAAAAATATTATTATCAAATTTACTTAAAAAATAAAAAGTAAAAAAACCTGCACCTGCAACTTCGAAAATATTCACTTTTCTAAAAATAAATTTAGAATAGCAATTAATTAATTTGCACATTTGTTAAATATACCTTTGATTCTTTTACCGCCTTAGGTGCACACAAACTCTAAATCCATCCACCAATGAATGAATGAAGGAAGTATTTAGCCATATTTTTGTCATTTTTTTATTTTATTTTCCACTTCACCATTAAATTCTTTCACTTGGCCTCCCTCCTTATTCGAATTCTATTTCTTTAATTTTATAATAATAAATTATTCCCTAAATTATAAATTTTATATACCGATACTGATATTGAGATATTCCTCGCACTAAATTTAGATTTATCTTAATAAATGGAGGATAGTAATGAATGCATAAATCGTTATGCTATTTGATAACCAATATATTATAGTAGTAGTAATTTATAGATTAAATATCAATTTCTTATCTCCTGTATTTACTAAAAGTCATTAGGATTTCACTTTTTTCTTTTAATTTTGAATTTATTTACTAGCAAAAATACTATTTTTTTTAAATTTCTTTGGAAGAGTTCAAGAAATAATTTATTTTGTACAATTTAAACATTTATTTAGAAATTTAAAATAAAAGCGAAAAAAACTCATTTGTTTTTAGAAAACATATCAATTATATCTTAATAATTAATCAAGATGTTTAGTTTGCGAGCCGATAAATTAATCGAGATAAGCGTTTAACATTTTATTTAAAATTACATTATTTCCATGTTAATTTTTCACTCCAGTTAAAAAAAAAAAAAAATAGAAACACGGAAAGCAGAATGGAATTGAGCTGACCATGAATTGTTAGACAGCAAACATTATTCTCCTGCAAGTTCTTTAATTCTTGCCGAAACAAGAATGCGCTCAGCTATTTTCATTAGCTGTTGCAGACAAAGAGAGGAGCCTGGACAAAAGTCAAAGATCAATCGGCCATTGTCTTCGGTGACGATAATTAACAGCCCCTTTGAGCTTTAATCGATAGGGAAAGAGAAAGGGTAAAGGGCTAAGTACCCCTTCGCAGTTTCTTAACATAGAAATTGGACAGCATTGTCTTTAAACCGAGAGCCAATTTTTACTAAACGGAGGGGGTAATTTTGCATAAAATTTCTTTATTCTTTACCCTTTCCATGTTTCAAGTGAAGGGGTTGAATGTTCAAAAGGTCCTTATGAAAACAGGGTAGCTAACAAATTATCCTCTAAAATATACATAAATCCCAGTAAAAACTCAACGAAAACATCGGGAGGTCTAACCGATGTGGTGCGTAAAGTTGATGTTGGTAATTTGCGATGTTTATTTATATGTAGGTTTATTTAAAGAGTAGTAGGAGCTAAAGCTGTTCTCATGTTTTTTCTAAGAGATGGCGTTAATACCGAATCATCTTTAGCCAATCCAAAAGCTTCTTTTGCATAAGAACGTGTGTCATTAGACAATTTTTCCGTTATTCTTTAAAATAATTTATTTTCTAAATTGTTAATGTTATTAAATTTTTAAAAAAATTTAAAATTTTTCTAATAGAAACTTTTTTTTTGGATATTAAGATCATAAAAAATGAAAATATTCTATTGAGAAAATTTGTAATGAATTTACAATTATTTAAAAAAAAACTGCTTTGAAAAATTCCATAATATGTCAAAGTTATTTATTTATTTATTTATTTGAGATACAAATTGAGAAGCCCTTAATATTATTTTAATTAATCATTTTAGCCTTTTCCTATTTTCAATCAATGAATCTTATCCTTTTGTCTTTTTTATTTTTATTTATTTCATTGATATTAAGTTTATTATTCTCTGGCGCCAAAGTAATTTGAATACTTCACAGCAGATTTTTCATATAAAAAAGTTTAATTAATTTTCGAAATAAACCCGCTAAAAATGGACATTATTAACTCGTGACTTTATAATTCTCCGGATGTAATATTATCTCACACAAAACGACCAAAAGCTATCCCCCCCCCCAACCCTCGACTTCTCCATCCCCTTGATTTAAGGACTTGTCAGATTTATATATATATATATATATATATTTTGTTTTAATATTTTATCAAGGTACTCGAAAAAGTCTGTTAAATTTCAATTAACAGTTGGCTCCTGGGTCATCGCATGCAAACGAGTCGTTATTATATCCCCCCCTCACCCCCTCACCACCCCACCTTCTCACTACCACGACCAGCAGCAGCACTCATACCAAACGGGATTATTCTCCATCCAAATGGTCCCTAGGGAGTGCTTGAATTAATCCGTTTATTTATACAATTTTACAGGTTAATGGTTAAAAAAGAGGTAAAAGCTTGTGTGTGGCCAATGGGGTTACAGCTGATTGGCAAGGGGAAGGGGAGCAGATATGAAAAAATACATTTGGTATTAATTAGCTATTAAGTGGCATCTGGCGATTGATTGATCAGAAAAGAAACCCCCAATCCGTTTCATTAATCAATTCATTAAAAAAAGATCGGGTTTGTTTGTTCAAAAAATAAAAAAAAATCTCTGAGTCTGTGGTTTTTTTGAAAAATTAATTGAAAATTTTTGAAACAAAGCGAAGGGATTGGCAAAAGGGAAAAAATCGGAGACTAATTTTTATAATAATTTATATCTCAAATGGTTCAATTTATCGATTATTAAACTTTTATTTATATTTAAGTTGACATGGCTAACTAAGCAAAGGAGAGGAGTTAAAATTTCTTGGCAATTTGTGTCTCTCTGTTCCTGACTTAATTCAAGATCCTGTAAAAAAAGAAAAACATTTTTTTTGTAACGTCCTGTAACATTTGAAGAAATCTACTCTGAACTACTTCCAAGTAACTTCCTGTTCTTTCCAATAATTAAGAAAACTTGGTCTGTTTCAATAAATAATATATAAATCGAACAAATTAATTCGTGGTTGATTGCTGAAAGGTAAACAACCCTAATGGCAAGTTTGGAATGCCTAAGCTCAATTTGATACAAATTATGCAAAGGACATTAAAATTAAGTAAAATACAACAAGCAAAATTAAAAAATTTAAATAGATTAATTTTATTCTTCTTTAAAGAAAACTTCACACGAATCGAAGCGATGTTAAAAAAAAAAAATGGTAGACACATTCTCAAAATTTAATGGAAAGCAATGCAAGTGGAAAAACGAATTTGAAGTTAATCACCGAGGGCCGACATTTTAACAAATACCCCAGTAGCTATAAGGAACGATTCAATATTCAAAGGACATCTCTTACGATATAAAAGTTTCATTAAAGATATACTGCTATATCAGGATATGGTTCATAAAAAGAGACTAATCACTTTAGAAGTTAAAATCTTAATTCTCTTTTTTATTATTAAAACTATAATAGAAGTGGAAAAGTTAGTGGCTCGAATTGATAGATAGTGTAAGGAAAAGAAAAAAATTTCAAAGCTCAAATGCACAAATAAAATGTAAGAGTAAATCTAAATAAAAAGAACCGAAACGTCTCCGGTGATTGAAATCACCATACAGAGCCTATTTATTGGCTGCTCCTGCCCATTATTGTCCATCTACCAGGTAGGGGAGAGGGCGGGACATTGGGACACGAGGCACATTGGGACATTCAAATTTTAGCTCTACTAAATATAAAGTTTGAGTTGTACTCTTTGACTGTTAGGGTGCATTAAGTACCCATTTTATTAAGAAAAATTTTCTATAATAAAATGGGCACATTTAGTAGAGCTAAAATTCGAATGTCCCAATGTGCCTCGTGTCCCAATGTCCCCCCTATACGTCTCACAGCCACTACCCTGATCAGATTAAATCATTTTTACTTTTTCTTACCCTATATATGAAATATAGAGAAAGTATTGTGATCATGTCTAAAATTCGATGTCGAGATTTTGATGAATATATCAATACATATTTTGAGAGCCCCTGAGTCCCCCAAATCTCAGTCTATCTGTCTGTCTGTGAACAAAATATGTCAGGAACAAAAAGAGCTAGGAGGTTGAAATTTTATATTTGAGTTAGGTACCCCACCCCCCCAAGGGGTGAAAATAAGCTTTTGAACAAAATCGGCCAAATAGTACTAGTACTTTACTGATGCACTTTTTCAGTTTTTTTCTATTTTATCAAAATTCGCTCCAACGATTTTGATTAATATTCATAAATCAACTATTTTTTAAATGTTCTTTAATAAAGTATATCAGTGAAATTTCTTGTGAAAATTGTTTGAGGTGAATTTTACTGATGTGGAAGAATTCGTGGCTTAGCGCCATCTATGAATCGCGTGGTCAAGTTTGGAACTTAGGTTCTAAGGGCAACTAAATATATCTCGATACAAAAAAATCTGGTGGGACAAGCACAGCTTTTGGGGTTAGAGAAAGTTGAGTGCTGTGGGACCCGTCACACCAGATTTTTATTATTTATTATTATTATTGTTGTTTCTGCCTGGTTTTCCGATTTTCATAATTTAACCCTGTCCAGATGAAGGTGGAATAGAAAAGAAAAACATTTTTCAATTTCTTGTAGCTATTCTAATATGGCTGCCATCAACCCAAACCTATCATATTTTAATTAATTTTAAATTTTCAACTCTTAAATCAACCCTTTAAAATATAAATTTAATAGGATTAAATGTATAAGACTTTATGTTAATATAAACTATAAACAATGAAAGTTTAAATTAAAATATTTATTTTAGATCTTAGATATAAATTTCACCTTGAAATTTGCAATTTAATATAATAATTACAGATCAGAGGATCATATACAGTATATAGGTGACAATCTAAATATTATCTTAATCGTTCCTTCCTTAACTCCACAAGTGATTTTATATTATTCAGAAGGACTTTGAAACTTGCGTTGTTTAATTATTGCATTTTTTTGTTTATAGGCCTACTCAATTTTCTTCTTTTTTTTTAACACAATAGTCAGTTTTAATAGACAATATAATTTGAGCCCATGTATTTTTGCTTTTTTTGCTTATAACAACATCACTATAACAGTGATGGGGCGAAATAAAAAAAAAATAACTTGAAAACAAAAAAAGACCTATTTTGAAAAAATAAAAAAATTAAATTCCCAAAAGCAGAATTCTGTAAACAACAAATAAAAAAAAAATACATTCTGATTTCATCAATCGTCAACCGAATTTTAATTAGGATAGGTGAAAAGGTGAAGAAAATCTGCAGCTAGTTGTTTTTCATTATTTTATCCCCACCACGTTGACGTTTCGATCCCGGTTGGGATCATCCTCAGAACAGGTGGGTGTTATGTATGTGCATATTTGCAAATTTCAATCATATATATATGAAATTTGCAAATATGCACATACATAACACCCACCTGTTCTGAGGATGATCTCAACCGGGATCGAAACGTCAACGTGGTGGGAATAAAATAATGAAAAACAACTAGCTGCAGATTTTCTTCACCTTTTCACCTATCCTGATTAAACTACCAGCTATAAGCCCTAAGTATCTAAGAATTTTAATTTTTAGGAATTCCTTTGTTTCTATAATTTAATTTTGGGGTCACATATTTGTAAGTTATTTACAAAACCAAGTTGGCAAGCTTGGAACCAAATCGACCCAAGGCTTCCAAAATGGCGGTTCTTTAATCTGTAATCTAATTTTTATTCCAACCCCCTCTTTATTTAGTTAATAATTATATCTTCCTTTTCATATTATCTATAATTATAGAAATTAGTAATTTTCAAAATCGCAGCCATAAAATTGTTCCCAATGTGGAAATTTATGTTCTCCCAGATTATTTTCTCCTGATAACATCTTACAAGATCTAAATGTAGGGATATTTAACAAAAATATTTGCTCTTTAGTATACTCATAAATTTTATGCCAAAAAGAATTAATATCACCTTGAGAATAAAAGATATAATCTTCAAGCTTTAGAAACAGCCATTCATCAGTTAATTCATTTAGACGTTGATCTAGATAAGTGAAAAATCTTTTGAGTCCTAATTTTAACCGAATATTTCAAACCATAACTGCTGGCTACAAAAAAATCATATCATTATTAAGTATGTTTCCGTGAATTTTAATTAAAAGAAAAAGAAAAGTGTTTTGGCAATTAATTTGCAACTCTCTTCAATTAAACATCTTTTTATTCATCCGAAAAGGTGGTTAAGAATTTATTGTTTTTGTTTCTTAATCTTTTTATCTTTCATTTCTGCCAAGCATTTCAATTTATGTCCATATTAATTTGTAAGTTTTCTTTGTTAAATAGCAACTTTTGTATTTTTATGGATGCAACAAATACAATAGGTCAAGGGAATTTTTTTATTTCCATTCGCTAAATAAGTAGAGCTTATCCTGAATATATCAGCACCATTTTTGCTTTTATGGAAATTACTTTTAGTTCAACCCTATTTTCGTCTTATTTTGATTTTCTAACCAGTATATACAGTAGCCTATATATAATCTATTGATCTTGGCTGAGCTTATCACTTTTTTTCCTTTCTACAAATATTTCTTGTGGTACAAGAAACTGGCTAAATGTTTTCAATGAAGCCTCTGTTCTGATTTATTCGCACCCAGGAACGAGGAAACCGTTAACTTTATGAGACAGATGATCCTTTCAAGGAAATTTATACAGTATATAGAAAACACTAAGAGAAAAATTTTTATGTGTCAAGTAATAATGTTAAAGTGTAATTTGCGATGAAAGAATTGAATTTCCAAAATGAAACAAAAGCAATATTTTATAGTGTATCTAGCTGTGCAGCCCCCCTTTGGTTGTCTACGCACCTGAACCTCATGTCTGTTCTGTTCAAAATTTTATTTCTTAATTTCTTAAGTTTTTTTTAATTTGTAATAGAAGCTTTCTCTAAAAAATTAAATATTTTATATTTAATGCCGCATCTCAATATACTCGTACAATAGATTAGAGGGGGGGGGTGAAGCACTTAATGTTATTTTCCAGGTTTTTATATCAATCACATAAAAAGGTGGGTTTTCTACCCTTTATTTAAATAAATCAAAATCACCCCATTGCTCTGTAAAATTCTCCACACTTTGAAAAAATCCCATGAATATTCGTTCATTGGTCCAGGAGGTATTCAATTTCTCACTAAAATGAATGAGTATAATAAAAAATTAAATTTTTTAAATTTAATAGCGTCTGAGAAAAGGCAGAAAAAATCGAGAAAATTCGGGTTAAGCAAGGCTAAGAACTGCTGGACCGTGGATAGGTGACCCGCTGAGTGTTGAGTCTTTCACCTGCTGGAAGCCATTTTATTTAATTTTCCAAAAGTCAAATGATTCTTAGAGGCCGAAATATAAATTGTAATACAATTAATTTTAACACCCGTCTCAGGAAGAAAAATCATTAAATCCCACCTCAATAATCAATCAAAAGTTAGAATGTATTTATTTCCTTTATTAAAATAATTTTTTCTTATTCATTTTTTTAAATTATTTAATTTGTTTTTTTCTTCTAATTTGATGAATATATAAAAAAAAAACAAATAGTTTTATTCTTTTTTATTTTTGTCTTTAATGGCTTCTAAGAAAAGATGACGTCACGCGCATTGTTTGCAATCCGGTGCATGTGCACCAAGAGCGGAGACTCAGCATCTTTAAGCGACTCTCTCCATCTCACTCGCACTCATTACCTTCGCTCTCTTTCTATTCAAATGCCATTTTAGAGCCTCTTTTAGACCATAATATTTGAATTTTTGCTTTTTCGAGGAGGGGGCGCCTTTTAGGCCCCCCTCCCCTCCCCCTCCCCTTTAGGCTGTCCCCTCCGTGATATTTATACTAATTTTATGAAATTTGTTTGATTAAATTAAAGATTAAATTCATTTTAACAAAAGGGTTTATAGAATGGACACCAGAGGCAGCACTTGCCGGCGGTGCCTTGCAATTATGCACAATATATTAAGGCTGACTGTCTTTATTTAATTCGAGTCCCTAAAGAAAAAAAATAAATGAACTAAAGGTCTAAAGGGATGCATTTTATTATTTAATATATTTATGAGAAATAAGCATCTCTTTGATTGAAAACAAAATATTTTGAAATTTTATTTTTCCTCAAAGGATTGAATTCTTTATAGATAAATATGCAGTCTTTTATTCTTATAGTTAAAAAAAGTTTCGAATAAAATTTTATAAAAGCATAAAAAGATGAAATCAATCAATTAGGCAATTATTTCAAATGCTGGGAGAGCATCAATTTGTTTTTTCAAATTCGATCTGCGCCGAGAGTGCAGCCAGGGAGCCTCGCTTCACTCTCGCCTAGGCTTTTCTTCACGTGCACAATCGCTTTTCAAAAACTCGCTATATCGTCTCTTATTTTTCGTTGGATTTGTGGAAAAATGCAAAACTGGTCTTTTCAATCAATTATAAAGCTATAGACATTTTTTTATTTAACTACGACCACATAAAATGGGGGTTTATTTATTGCCTTTTACATCTTCAAATTTTAACTGCCTCTTTCATTTTCTAATTATCCTAATTTATTGTTTTTTAATTAAATAAACACATTTAGGCCTTGATATTGATTGAATAACTTGGTATATAAAATATTCAAGCAAAAACAATGAAATTTTAGTCTCAAAACGTTCTGAAAATGATTAAAAATCGATTTTCCAAATTTATTTTGACATATTAATTTTTACTTTAGCTTAAAATTCAAAAATCAATTATTTTTTTGATGCTGTTCTCATTTTGCTTTCAAAATTGTTTGAAGACCACTATGGGCGTAACTAGAGAATTTGGCTGGGATGGGCATGGGACCAGCTATCCTCCGGTGGGCCTGGAACCCCTTTTCTCAATTTTTCTTGGGGCACGAGCCTTCTGGGAGGGGGGGGCAGCCCCCCGGCACCCCCTAGTTACGCCCATGGACAATCATAAAATTTAAAAAAATTTGGCAGATAGGCTATTATTATCATTACTATATATTAAGCGCTAGCCACTGATGCCAGTGTGTATATGGTCTGTTTACCACTCTCTCTCGCTGATTGGCCAGAGTCACAGGAAGTGGATCAGAGGGCGAAATTTAAAACTTTAAAATTTTGCAATTGCTCGCGGAGTGCGGATTTTGCTCAAGGGCGGATACAAGGAGGGTTGAAATACTTTTTTTTTCAAAAAAAAAATTTATTTTTAATGTAAAACTTTAAAAATTAATACTTAAAAATTTGATTTGTATTTATGGGCCTTTAAATTACCGAAATTAAGAAAAAATAGTGTGCTGTGCGACGAGTCACACCAGATTACCCCCCCCCCTGAGAAACACCTCTGGATCCGCCCTTGACTTTGCTACTTGTTTCATATAAATTATTACAATCTGCACAGTGTTTTTGGAATTGTTACGTAAGAACGAACACATAAAAATTTCATGATGGTATCATATATCTAATTCATTAAATAATTGATATTAAAATAAATATGTAGGCCTAGAAAAATGGCGATTCTCTCGGGCTTTTAACTTATAGCCCCATAACAAAATGCGGATGCGGATGCGCTTTATAGCGAGTTCTTTGGCAACCCCCGCCCCCACCCCTGTCCTCTCTGGGGCCCACTCCTTGCCGATACATCTATCCTTTTGTGAGTTGGGAGGTCATTTATAATGCTGAGAAATGCCCGGCCATTTGTCCCAGTCAAAATCCCAACTCACAAGGTTAATAAAATGTATCATGAGAGAGAGAAGGAAAAGAGCCTGGGTACAGGGAAAAAATTAAAGTCACGTGATTCTGATGCGCGGTACATATAAAGTCATCCCAGTTAAGGTGGGGCAAAGGATAATCTCTCAAGTACCAGTATATCTAAAGAAGTTTTAAAATAAACCACCTGCTCTTCCTTTTTGCTATCAAATCGAAATAATAATTGAGAAAATGTTCTTTAGCAAATTTTGACTACTGGGGCCCTACAAATATTTTTCTTTTATTTCAACTGTTCATACAAAGGAAAATTATTACTTTCTCTTACCCTATATATGAAATAGGGGATCATGTCAAAAATTGGATGTCGAGATTTTAATGGAAATACACGTTTTGAGGTCCCCTGAGTCCAAAAAAGTGGGTCCCGCAAATTGGTCTGTGCGTGAACAAATTACCTCTGGAACGAAAAGAGCTAGGAGGTTGAAGTTTTATATTTGAGTTAGGCGCTCGCTTTTGAACAAAATCGGCCAAAAAGTACTAGTACTTTTGATGTACTTTTTCAGTTTTTTCGATTTTCTCGAAATTCGCTCCGTTTTGAGTAAAATTCATATATCAACTAATAAATAAAGAATTATATATATCATGTGTTGGTCCATGAGGTAATTATGAAAAACATATAACCAAGTATTTATTAATTTAAATAAGCGAAAAATAGACTGAAATCAGCGATCTATCATAATTTAAATAAGCGAGTGCGTACTGTGGTCCAGTAGTAGGGCATGTTGAGCGTAAATCGACAGATCCGTGGTGCGACTCCCGGCGGTACCTACATTTTTCGCTTATTTAAATTAATAAATACTTGGTTATATGTTTTTCATATATCAACTATTTTTCTGATGCTTTTTATAAAGAAGCTATATCAGTGAAATTTTTCGTTAAAATTGTTTGAAGTACACTTAACTGATGTGGAAGCATTCGTAGCTCAGCGCAATGTTTGAATCGCTTGTTTAAGTTTGGAACTTAGATGATGCTGAAGGCAACGAAATAATTATAAATAAAAAACAAAACATTATTTGAATATAATCAAAAGTATAAAAAGTTAATTAAATGATTTTTCTTCTAGATTTTGCAGCCGCAGATTTGTCAATTAAATTCTTCGTGGCTAATTGACTTGCTTCAATAAATAAATGCTAAATATTTCAGACGAGATCGTCCAATTGAATTTCTTTTAAAATCTTTTATAATTTTTAATATGCTGGATGTTCTTTCTTCTGTCGAAACAGTCACTGGCAAAGTAAAAAATAAAATAGTAGAAGGTGGTTGTAGTTGATAATGCTGAATAGGGAAGAGGATGCAGCCAATTAATTGAGTCTGGGACCAATTGCTTCCCTGTAGCTACGCCACTGTCTTGTAATTCTCTAGAAAAATTAGAAAAATTTCCTTACTATCAGCGACAAATTTAAATCTTAAAGACCTTTTCCTGAGGAATTTCGTTCTCTCTAAAAAATATCCCGAACAAATTAATATTTAAAAATTACAAAATAGGTTAAAATAAAAATTTTCTTCTCATTCATATTTTTTTTTATTTTAGACCCAAAGGGATGAAAGGGCATTTATCCGATTTGGTTGGTATGTTAGTAAAAAGGAAAAACAATCTTTGTTATCATTGTTATTTATCTTTCTCAGTGATATCATACAAACATAACGATGAACATTACTCTATACAGTATATTTAATATCCGTCATCAATTCTACGGATAATCCGCTTAAAAAATAATAGATTTTCTCGTTTATTGGTTGGTCTTTCTTACGTTCTTTTCGTAAATCGAGGGATAAAAAATTTCAAAAACTTCTTGACAAGATGATTTTATGTAAAGTTGAGCCTTATTTAAATATCAGGTTAAAATTAAACTAATAGTATATCAAAGGAAACTCGGAGCATGTCTAGTAACCATATCAAATAACGTTAATGAAACAAGACTAAAGTTGGGTTAGAGTAGCGTCAACATTTACAAATGATAATCTACACATCTCCGTCTATTATTAATAGTTTATTGATATGAATTATAATATTAGTAAATTAGTTTGCAACTTTACTTATTATATATTGTTTTATGTAAAAACAAAACGCATATTGTACAGTACAAGTTTAACAAAAATTGTTAACATCTTGAAAGTTCCAGAGATATGGGGATGACTTTTCCCTCCCTTTAGAGATTCTATAGCAGCGATGGCGAACCTATGACTCCTGGGTCAGACACTGACCCACACAAGCTTTTCAACTGACCCACCCACGATTGCTACTCACAGCAACTATTATTTCATATTACTATATTTACTTTATCTCATACTATATTATTTCATAATATATGGACCCTGTACAATGGTGTGTCAAAGACCAAAAAATTCAAAATTGAGTTAAGCGCGAAATATTGTTTCAAATGCTTTAATTAATAGTATTTTTTATGAAATATGTCCTAAAAAATTTATATTTAATGTTACTTGCAAAAGGACAAGAAAAATTATATATAATCCAATGTAAACAAAAACTTTATTGTTGATTTTCTCAAAACTCGATGTTTGGTCTTTGACACACCATTGCATAACAGGGTCCATATATGGTATGTAATTTTCGTTACTCCTTGTTCATTCAAACACTTATTGCCATTTGCACCAAACATTTAAGAATTTTTAACCCCTAAACATTTTTAAATAATCAAACTGCGAATATTTTTACCCGTTAAGCCAATTGAATTTTAGAGATGTTTAATTTTAAAAATACTCGGTTAAAAATTATTAAAATTAACTCTGGTGCAAATGGGCATTAGTGACCCACCAGCTAGTACTGAAAATAATAAGAACAAAATTTGACTCTGGTCTCAAAAAGGTTTGCCTTCCCTGCTCTATAGATTAAATACAATCAAATATTTACAATTTTTTTTTTTGACTACGTGATATTAAAATATTATGAATATCCTCTTGATTGATTAACAAATTTATTCTGCAAAACAAAAATAAAAAAATATTAAACATAAATAGCCTACTATCAGGGTCGTAGCTAGAAAATTTTTTTCGGGAGGGGGTAGGGTTCCAAGAGGCAATCCTTCCAAATGAATAAATTTTAAAGAATATAAAATATTCCCGTGGCTCAGAGAGAAGACATTAGCTTCTCTTACCTAGGGTCCCGGGTTCGCTTCCCGTCCCAGGCGAGAAAATTTTATTTCATTTGTGTATGGATAGCGGAAGCAACCAAGAAAAGAAAATCAGATAAAAACGAACTCAATTTTTATCAGATTTTTACTTTTTTTATTTGATTGTCGACTTTTCGGCCGCCATTCGCATCCTTCCTCAGGACCATCGATCTTCAAATAAACCAAATATAATTGACTACCAGTCATTTGAAATAAATAGGGTTGTGGTCTAAATGACTTTAGATGGAGAAAAAGACCTTAAATAAAAAACCATTAACCATTTAAAATAAAGTTTATTCAAATTTTAATTAAAAAAATATATATATATTTCATGTTTTAACAGCTTTATATAGAGTATAAATTATAATAACGAAGTCAGCAAAATTATATCGAACTTGGCATCCGTAAATTAAGAGTGAAACATAAATTTAAAACGTAACATGATTTGGATTAATTGTTTAATTATTGTTTTCAATTTGGATTTTATACACTTTTGAATATTATTTATTGCTTTTTACTTTACTGTTACTGTAATTAGAAAAAGTTGAGAGTTACTCGGTTATATTAATATTTTTCAAATAGGAAAAAGTGCAAAAATTTTAAATGAGCAAATTACTAAAATATTTCATTGCCTTGATGTGGTTGTGGTCTGTGTGCATAATTGTGCTCTCTTTATAACATTCTTCTCATTAGGATCCTGATCTTTAGGAGGGATGAGTTTTTACAACGTTCAAATGCTCATTGTAAGAAAGAGATTGCTTCAAGTTTTGATTAAATTTTATATTTACTTAATGGTAAAAAATATGTTTATTCGCCTCTAGTAAAATTTTTTCCGAGTTTCTTTAAAATAAATGATTGGATAAAAAAAACAGAGCGTGTAAATATTCAGGACGAAACGCGGAAGAGTGCAATTTTTTGTGCATTCTCTGTCTGGCTCTAAAAGAATCTCCGAAATCGACTTTTGATGAAATTGCCAGCTTTCTCTTGGTGGAGTGTAGAAAGCAAAGGGAGCCCGAGGGAAACAAATGTCTGCCCTTTGGGGTCAACGCGAACAGAAACGTTCAGATCAATCACCTTTTTTTTATTTCAATCTTTATGCGTTTTAACCTCTTAAATTCTATACAGGGAGGGGAAAAAGGAACCACATTGCCTATTTTGAGGGAAACACTCTGAGGAAACACGTAGGCTTAGGGTAAATAAAAATTTGCATTGAGAATCTTAAAAATTATTTGTGTGAACTATTACAAAGTGAAAAACGACATTCTAATCGTTCGAATTTTATACATAAATTATAGATTAATTTTTAAATGAGATCTTTAAAATTTCATCTTTTCTTTAATTAGCAAACAAACATCCAGCATCAGGTGTTTTGAGTTTATATTTTATTTATTCTCTCTTATATTCTGTATTTTTTTATCAAATTCATGTAGAATTTATTGTGAGACTTGGCAAGAGCTTTCCCATTTTTATTCTCTCCCGTAAAGTTTTTTTTTTTTTTTTGAAATTTATTCCTGAGCTAGTTTAAGGGGCGGGAAGTAAAAGTTATAGAGCCTTTCTAAAGGGTTTTTGAGAATATCAGACATTGCTCTTTTAATTATTTGAAAAAAAAAAAAAAAACATTTCTCTTGCTTCTTTATTTTATTAAATAAATATCAACCAAACTGGGAGGAGCTGACTTTTTTTTTTAAATCTCTAATTGAGGAAGGAGATTCGCTTTAAATCTTAAAATGAAACGAGTTTTTTGTATTTTTAATTTTATTTAACATATATATAGATGACAAAATATTTGTAAACATCAAATAAGTTTTAACTCGTTCAATTTAAAAAAAGCCAGAAACTCCAAATAAATAAATAATGAGAAAAATGAGAAAGAAATAATAATATAATTTTAGTTTGATATTAAAATAACATCGGTCAACACGATTTTTGGCTCTGGCTTCTGCATATGAAATTTTCGTTTCTCTTACGCTAAAAATAAAGGGAAAAATAATTTTTTTGATCAAAGTTTGATTTTGTTGAAACGAGAGCAATTTTTCGAATTTTTGAGAAAAATCACTAATTTTTGTATTTTTTTTACAATTTTATTTTAAATTACTATTAGGATAGTTTTTGTTGAGCATCAGAGTCTTTTTAATTTAAGAATTGTGATAAACAATAGCATATAAATGTAAAATAAGAAAGAAATCAAGTTTAAAAATGAATATTTTTTGTATTTCCTTTATGTTTGTATGGGCTGTTTCGTATAAACAAAAGCAAACTTTAAAAGCAAAAAATGGAAATTTAAGTGTTTTTCGGTTTCCAGCATTAGAACAGAAACTCAAAAAAAAAAAAAATTTTGTTGACCTGTGTAATGGGAGAATCTTTTTAAAAAATATGGAAAAAATTCATTACTGAATTTTTTTATTATTTCGTAACCTCTTTAATTATGCCGACCCCAAAGAATCGAATCAATCAATGGAATTCGAAACTCAGTCAGGAGAGAACTTGGTGGGTTGATAGGCAGCAATGAGTTACTTGAAGCTAAGTGCGGCTTTTCTTCTTCCTAATCTCAATGAAAATCCACAAAATAGATCTCCCTAATACACTAAGGAGAGAAGATTTTTTACTAAAAAAATAATTTTTTGATTTTCCAATGAAGCCTCTCAAGTTTCAACTTGAAATTTTTCTTACTTGAAGTAATTTCCTATTCTGCAATGGATTCTTCGGCTAAGGTTTCTTTCCATAGATGAGAGTTAAACTGTTTTCCCATATCGGATAATAGGATTTTCGGTTTAGGGGCCATGAGCAAATGTTGCCGTAGAACGGGACACCGTAGCTTGAGCAGTGATCCTTTTGCTGGGGCGCAGCCAGACATGACGTGTAAACACGTCCATAAACACAAAAATGTATTTGTAACCGAATTGACCAGACGGCAAAGGTCCATAGATGTCCACGCTGTGCATGTGATCAGGGTATTCTGCAAGAGTATGGAATGAACCTTCAGACAAATAACAACGAGGGAATTTGGATTTCTGGCATAACTCGCAAGACCTAACTACTTGTCGGACAGTATTGGGTAGGTTGGGCCAATAGAAATCCTGTTGCAGAAACCAACGGGTTTTCGAGACACCAAAGTGACCGTAGAAATGATGATAAGCCTTAGCCAAACTCACTTGACACTGTTGTGGGGCGACAATCCGATCTTTGTCTTGTTCACTGGCTGCTGACTTAAAGAGAATGAAATTTCGGGTATAATATGGGCCATCACGACCATTTGCCCCACACTTTTGGATAGTCAGTGCTAGGGTAGGGTCACACAGCTGCATTCTTAATGTTTTCTGGATATCCGACGTGACTTCCGGTGACAACGGAGCGGCCCCCCATAGAGTGGCTACCAGGAACTCTTTTGGCGTGCGAATATGGCTGTTCAGATCCTACACGACTTAAAGCATCAGCGACAATATTTTTTCGACCAGGAATATATTCAATTCTCATATTGTATTGTTGGATTTCCTCAGACCAGCGAGATAATTTTGGGTTGTGGACTAATGACAACTGGCTAAGGAGAGATAAGGCCTTATGATCTGTGCGTAAGATGATGGAATATCCAAGAATAATCGTCCGAAACCGTCTTAAGGACCACACTATGGCTAATAATTCTAACTCAGTTGAGGTGTTGCTTCGTTCATAATTTTGTAAGGTACGACTGGCAAAATATATAACTTGTTCCTCTCCTTGATCATCTAATTGACACAAGGCAGCTCCGAGACCTCGGAAGCTGCCGTCCGTGTAGACAATAAAGGGCTTGGAGTAGTTAGGATATTGCAGAGTGACTCGCTTTAAGAATTGATCCTTACATGCTTCAAAGACTTTCGTATGCTCATCAGTCCAACGCCATTTGTCCTGACGGAGAGCTTCTTGTAACGGGGCTAACATAGCAGAGCAATGAGGATAATATCGCCGGTAGTAAGACACGAGGCCCAGCCAGGACTTCAATTGTTTGCGGCTCGTCGGGATCGGCCAATTTTTTATAACAGCGAGCTTCTCCTCGTCCGGGCTCACACCATGTCGGGAGAGTATGTGTCCAAGAAACTTAACAGAATCTTTAATGAATTCACATTTTTTAAAGTTGAGTTTAACATTATATCTTCGAAATCGTTCAAATAGGCATCTCAAATGAATTAAATGTTCGGGGAAAGAATCTGAACAAACTAAGACATCGTCCACGTAATTGGTTGCAAAGGATTTTACACCGGGGCCTAGGATGATGTCCATGGCCCGGTTAAATGAGGCTACGCTCGTAGAGAGACCAAAAGGTAGGCGGGTGAACTGGTAGGCTCTTCCATCGAACACAAAAGCAGTGCAAGGTCTAGAGTCGGGGTGCAAGGGGATCTGCCAATACGACTGCGTGAGGTCAAGTATGGCGAGCCAACGCGGATGATGAGGCATAAGCAATAATTCCTCGGGTGGAGGAGGAACCTCTACAGAAGTTTTCATTCGCCGGTTGAGCTGTCGCGCATCCAAACAGAATCGTATCGTACCATCTTTCTTGACAACTGTTCGAATTGGACTAGCGTAATCGGAATCCGAGCGCTCAAGTACCCCCCATTGCAGATAAGTATCAATCACTTGCCTAACAGCCTCTTTATGGGCATGAGGAATGGGGTATTGTTTAATGTGGAACGGTCGGGGATCTGTCAGTTCGATTACATGTTGATAATCAAGCATGCAACCTGGCACATCACTAAAGACATCAGAATACTCAAATAGTAGCGTGTCAAGCTGATTTTGCTCAGAGACTGTAAGAGGATCATTCCCTTCAAGAAGGGAAGTTTGACAAGAGTAATGACAAGCAGAGCCATACTTGGAACAATGTACAGTAAGAGACGGATGATTAGGGCGGTGATGGGGTTTCACTGAAAGTTGGGTTTCGCCTATCTTCAACAGAATAACTTCATCATCAAACGAAATCTGAACATGGTTAGCGCGCATCCAGTCCACACCAAGGATCGACGGAAGCTTTAGATTCGGAACGATTAAAAAGGCAAAGCTAGATTCTACAGCCTGAATGGTGAAAGGGATCCAGGCTGCGGTAGAAACCTTAGCACTCCGAGCACCAGATAACCCGTGCAAATACGTAGCTTGAATGCGGACACTTTTGAAGACTTCACCAGTCCTGACTAGAGCTAAATAATGATCTTGATCTATCAACGTGACCTCGCTTCCGGTATCTAATAAAGCATCGATGACACTGGAACCCACTTTCAATGATACCCAAACACACCCTGCATTTGAACTATTGAATTTAGTACGCTGACGATCGGGCTTGGACCTGAATTCAGGACTCAATCCTCTCCCTGTTCCCTCAGCCCGTTTTGTAACAGGGACCTGGGGTTTTCCGAATCCGGTTCGCAGTCCTCAGGAGGATCCTCACATTGGATACAATTAGTGCGTCGATGGACAGGACCTGACGGGAATTTGGATTCGAAACGTGAAACATTTTGTCTAGGAGCTGGAGGTAGAGACACAGGGGTTTGGTGTCGAACAGGTGGGTCTCGAAACGGTGGGCTATTGTTCGGCCTGTTTGGGGCATTCGCCAACGGAGCTGGAGGTCGCTCGGTAGGCCACTGATTGGACGCGGGCTTTGGCCCAGTCGTATTTGGCCAATTCCTGCTATTCTCTCTCGCAGAGGGGATCTGGGCGAGATCATCCAACGTTTGTTTAATGGTTTCCAATTTGAGTGGAACAGAAACAAGGGACCTACGCACATAGGGTGGTAACCTTTCTATCAGTAATCTTAATAAAACCTCCTCGGGGAATGGAGAATCCAACATCTTGGCCCAATAATAACGTCTATTCAATAACAAAGACAACGATTTATCCTGAGCCGGGAAATCAACCATCAATTCGTCCCGATAAAATCGAGTTTGGACCGATGAACCCCAATACCTAGCCAGAAAAGCATCGAACACATCCTTAGGAACGGGACTACGGTGCTCGTTTACCCATTGAGCAGCCGGGCCTTCGACTCTCCATTGTAAGATTTCTACTTCCATTTCAGGTGGAAGATGGTGTTGGGCACAAAGGTCTCTGATACGACGAACAAACTCTACTGGGTGAGGGCGGGTTAAATCTAACTCCCTGCAGAATTTTGGAATACTTTGGGCAAAAACTTGTAGATCGGACACACTTCTAACCTGAAGCGGAGTCATGGGTACTATGGCAGGCCGACATTGATGCAGTGACGCCTCAATTTGCTTTTGAAGAAGACCTGAGGTTTCTAAATAATTTTTCACAAGAGTCTCGGGATTAAGCGTAGGTTGTGGCACTGGTGGTGCTGATTGAAGACTTTCAATAGCCTGAGCCTGACTTGCCACCGACTCACTAAGTGAATGATACTTTAAGTCTACATCTCGCTGAAGCTGTTGCGTGGTTACTCGACATTGATTGATTGCTGTACTATGACTAGCCACTTGCTGTGCTATTTGACTCTGTCGGGATCCTAACTCACCAATAGTAGTCTGGGCTGTTCTCAGATCGGTTGCAAGAGCCAATAACCTAGCATCCTGATTATCAAATCTCTCATTCAATTGCGCTTGGTTTCTGTCCATCCGAGCTAGAAGTTGGTTAAATAAATGAGCTACATCAAGTTGCGGGGACGGAGTCTCGACATTGCTAGGGGCATCTGGTTGAACTGGCCTCTGGTCGGATAACTCAACTAACTCGGACACCGGCTCAGGATTAGTGAGCGGTGATTCCCTAGCAGCAGCCATCTCTGACTCTATCACTACGGTGTTCATATCTGACTCTAACGATTCGTCTTCACTATCAACAGATTGAGAGAATAAAGGCTTCCTAACTCGAGTTCTTAAATTGTACTGATGTCCGTCGCTCATTACAAAACAGCTACGCTCATTAAACGACGTAGGTTGCCGTTACTGAATACTAAATCTAGAGGTGTGTGGGACAAACAACAGAATCACTGGCAAAGCTATAGTGTCTCGGGCTGAAGCCTTGAAAAGGTGGCGTTAATGCAAAAAAAAAAAATTGATGTTTCATTTGAATTTATGCACAAGTATGCGCGAATACACAGCATCAACTAATCCCAGCACCTCCACCATATAACGTGCTAAAGGATTAATTGATAAATAAAAAGACACGTTTGGTGAAACATCAATTTATTTCAGATTAATTAATTTGAAGAAATGAGTTATTGTTTTATTAAATTAAAAAAATATGGTAAATAAAAGATTAAATGGAATTACAATCACAGGTGTTTATTAATTAGAATCGTCTCAGCTGCTTCGCCTCCTGAGACGTCTAGGGGGTATAGAGTATATACTTCGACACATGAGACACGAATAGCAATGCCAATGACTTATTGTTATAGCTTGACTCTATTTAATATACGACTAGTTTAAAAAAATCAATGATAAAAGAATGCTTTAGACATGGAAGAGGGTTGAGGGTTTTGGGCGTTGACACTTAACTGGTACATGCAGAGGCAGGAACTGGACGGTTGGATGTGGTTGAAGGCGGCACCGGATTGCGGTCAGCGGATGAGGATGACAGCCGGAACAGGTTGAGGTAGGCAAGGAAGGTAGCCAGGGAAGGCAGCAGGTCGCAAGGAAGGCAGCAGGTAATGTCGCAAGTAAGGTAGCAGGTGAGGCAGCCAGATAAGGTAGGATTCAGGGCGGGCTCGACCTACGTCGCCAGTTGCCTGCGAGGGCCCTTGTTAGGATGTGGAAGTGGATCCGGATAAATAAAAGTTTAAATGCAGGTTTTAAACATATTCATTTATTTTAAGTCGGAACGCCAGCACGTTGGCCCGTTTAAAGTCGCCAAATGACTGCGGACTTTCAGAGGCATAGCCACATAATAAACTTGTATATAATAGATTAAAAGAAGGCCTATTTGTGGAGGCGATGTGGTTGCCTTGACGGCCGGGCGACAATTAATTTTATTTATTTTCTCTATAATTAATTAATAATAATAATATTAATATTTCAACAATACATTTTAAATTAGATATTTTTCTACTACTAATTGGCATTGTTGATTAATATTAAATAAACTTAAATAAATTGTAATTATTTGTATAAAAAAAAAATAAATTAGTATTAAATAATTAAATAATTGCTTATTAAATGCAAATGTAAATATTCGTGGGGATATAAATCTGTAAGGAGGGGTTCCCCAGGAGACCCGCTCATATGGCTTTGACCATTATAACCTTAAAACAAAAAAAAGTGTCAGCATTAGCTTGGGCCCGAGCCTCTGATAGAAGGGATATGAGGAATTACCGATTAAACCCTAAATTCATAAAGGAAAATTTTTTTAGCCGGGGGGCCTACCAATGGAGAGCACAATCGTCACAATCGATGCAGTTAAGCAATGCCAAGTGCGGCGAAAGCTCGGGATTGGCGACCCCGAGCAATCAGCGTGTGGTAGACCTCGATATTAATGTATTAGAATCCATATAAATATATAATATCCCTTAAATGACCTCTGAAGCCGAAAAGTATTTTTTTTTTATTTTTTTTTTTAAGAACATAATTATTTTTATCAAATTTTGGCAACTCTAGACTCACGAAGAAAAATATTTTTTTGTTTTCGGAAAAGGGGTAATAATATACAGTCCCCAAGGCAAGACTCTAGAAGGTACTAGCTGGAGCATCTGGTTGTAGTTATTCACAAGGGTTGATCTTCTGAGTGTAAGGTAGAAATTTTGGAAACAAAACATGTATTCGAAATATAAAATTTCTTCCTTATAAATTTCAAATATCAAAAATTTGGATGTAGGATATACTTTGTAAAAACATATTTTAATATCAAATAAAGAAGTAGGTATTCTAAAAATACGTATTCTATAAACATCCTCTCTATTCATATTTATAATCATATCTTCCTTTTGTTCTTCCTTCCTTCCGTTTTATAAACAATATTGTTTTAACATGAGAGAGATAGAGATGGAAGAAAGCAATAAGTAAGCAAGAAAACAAGAATAGAGAAGAACATATGTAGTAGGAGAATTTGAAAGCAATTCTTGTTCTTGTGCTGATATCATTTAATGATAAACGACGAGATGGGTGAGGAAAGATAAAACGTTTATCTCTCTCTCTCTCTCTAAAAGACGAACCTGAACACGAATCTCATTTGGGTTTGTTTTTAATTAGGGGAGGAATCTCTTTCTCTTGTTAGATTGCAATTCTATAAAGATTGATAAGAGAATTCTGGTTTGGATCTTTGGCTCTCACTATCCCTTCTCAATCTAGAAGAAATTATGAAAAAAGAAATATACAAAAATATATATCTCATATTTTAAGATAATTTGTAAGAAAAGGGCTCAAAAGCGAATGAAAAGATCAAAATATAAGAAATATCATTACGATATATACCGTAAAGCGCTAGCCACTGACTTCCTCTCCCTATGGGTATGTGCCTGTTCTCTCGCTGATTGGTCAGATTTAAAGGAAATGGTGTTAGAGGGGGAAATTTAAAACTTTAAGTCACAGAGAGAAATTTAAAACTTTTTTAAAGAAATATTTTGATAAAAATACAAGATGACGAAGTTAAAAATTTAATAATTACAAAAAATAAAATGAAAGATGAGTAAATAAAGGTGGCTCATGTAGATAGTTGTGTATGCGACTTCAATTAATGATTTTTAATCAGGATCTACAAATTAGGTATTAATAGAACTAGTATCCTCCACTCTCTATATGCAGTGTCGGGCAAAATACGCAAAAACCAGTATTTGAAGTACAAAATACTTAGAACTCAGGTTTTGGAAATATAAAATATAAAGTACGTATTTTTTTTGAAGAATTTAACATACAAAATACTTGAATTCAAATGACAATGGGAGACATAAAAAAAAAAAAAAAAATAGCCTGACGCCAGTAAATTCTTTGAACTATTTCATATTTATAAACAAGTCTATTTACAGATGCATATGACACTAATTATAATTGGGTATTAATCATTTTCCAAGAAATACAAAATAAATGATTTATGAAATATAAAATACTTAGAAGTCAAGGATTCAAATATTTAAAAATACAAAATTGTTAGAACTCAAGTACTCGAATACTAAATATAAATCTATTTCAAGTACAATCAGATATTTTTTGAAAATTAAGTGGCTTCCTTTTAGCTACAAAAATTCTTTGAAAGGCTTGAAAAGATTTTTGAATTTTTTAGAGACTTACACCGCAATATTGCTGCTTTTTTAGATTAAATAATATTAAATTTTATAGCAGTGGTTTCTAAACTTATGTTACCCCGCCTCCCTTAAAAATATATAATAGCATAACGCCTCCCCCCATGAGGCGCGCTTCACAGTTTGGAAAACGCTGTTTTATAGCGTGAATTTCGACTAGAATCAAAGATAAATTTTATTTTACATCTTACTTCATCTAATTCAATTAACGGTATAGAAAAAATATCATGATTAAAAAAAAAAAATTTGTTTGATCAATTAAAAATAAATGAAAAGAAATTAAATTAAATTCGTTCCAGTTTTATAAATTAAGTTTAAAATTAAACTTTGAATAAAAGAATGGGGCGAAGTGAAACCTTAGAAAATAAAATGAACAAAAAAAAAAAAAAAAAAAAAAAAAAACTCATTATAAAGTGAATAAAAAAGTTAAAAAAAATTAATTTAACTTCGAACAAACAAATAATTTGTGTATAACTCTATCAAAATATGATTTATGACGTAAGCATCTAGTGAATCCTTCGTGATTGGTGAAAACTTATTTTATAAAAATAAAAAAAACACCGTTAAATATAAAATGATAAAAGAATTTTGTTATTTCCCCCACTCTGTTATTTTTTAATAGAAATTAATTTCCTCTCACTCAACGACACAATAATAATAAAGAAAGGCAAGTGGAAATACATGTAATTATGTTTTAATTAGAGGCCCTTTGCTAGTGAAATGACTTCCAATTTAAATTTTTTTTTTTTTTTTTACATAAGCACTTTTAATCCATGCTCTATGGATGTTAAAAAAAGCTTCTCCCCCACTACCCAACAGGCATGTTTTCTAATTAAATCATCACGATTGAATAATGACCTTCGGGAAGGTAAAGAAAGTTACTATTATAAAGTATATATAGGCCTATATATTTCCTAGTCAAATATTCTTATATTTTTCAAAAGAAATTAAATTTTTTTTTTATTTTAATATTTTCCTATTTAAAATTTTAATTGTTAAAGTGTAATTTAAGACCAAAAATTGCAAAATTTTGGGGGAACAAATTATAAAAATCTGGTGTGACTGGCGCACAGCACACAACTTTCTCTTACCTTCGGTAATCGAAAGTTGTGTACTGTGCTTGTCACACCAGATTTTTTGTGTCGACATGTATTTAGTTCCCGCCAGTAGGGAATATTTGAATTCAGATGTAAAATTTATAAGTATGGGAAAATATTTATATTTTGTAACCATGACAACCATTTCTCCTATCTTTCCTATGAAGCACAAGAGTAAAGTGTGCTTCAAACAATTTTGAGGGCAAAACGAGAATATACATTTGAAAGAGCATCTAAAAAATAATTGATTTTTGAATTTTAATCAAAATCGTTAGAGCGAATTTTGAGAAAATCGAAAAAAACTGAAAAAGTACATCAGTAAAGTACTAGTACTCTTTGGCCGATTTTGATTAAAAGCTTATTTTTCCGGTCCCGGGGGATGTTTAACTTAAATATAAAATTTCAGCCTCATAGCTCAATTCCTTCATGCTTAAAAGTGAACACAGACACACACACACACACACACCCACCCACCCACCCACCCACAGACAGACCATGTCGCGAAAACCACTTTTTTGGATTCAGGGGACCTCAAAACGTGAAGATCCATCAAAATCTCGACATCGAATTTTTGACATGAATCCAATACTTTCTCTCTATATATATATTACATATATACATAGGTAAGAGAAAGTAAAAAAATCAAAAAGTAGTCTTCCAGGCATATTTTTTTAAATTTTTGTTTAAGATCTTTTTCGACATCTGAGGTCATTTAGACCCAGTTCTTATTTATTTCAATTGATTGGTATCCAATTCAATTGAAATGCTCAAGAGCAGGGATAATTTTGGGCAAAGAAAAATATTTATATTCTGTTATCATGGTAAATTTTTCTCTTATATTTCCTATGAAGTACAGTGAGAGACAATATTAAGTCTAACCCATGCGTTTTCTATTTGTGATTATTTCATTGTTTAAAAAAAAAAAAAATATATATATTTTTAATGGAAACTTTCATGCTTCAAACCTAGAAAATTTTCTATAAAGATTTTCATTTTCTTTTATAAAAACAATGAAATAAACCCAAGTATCGCATGGGTGTAACGTAATATTGTCCCTCACTGTACAAGAGTAAAGTGGGCTTCAAACAATTTTGAGGACAAAATTACAATACTGTGTATATTTTAAGGAGCATGTAAAAAAATAATTGACTTATGAATTTTAATCAAAATTATTATTGCAAGTTTTTTTTTTTTTTTTTTTTTTTTTAAACATTCACACTTTTTTCTCATTCACACTCACATTCACACACACATTCATACAGTCTTTTCGGCAACTCAGGCCATTTAAGACTTTAGACGATAACCGTTGTGATTGATATATAAATTGTGGGTTCAGGCATTTCTATTTAAGCCATCTGGATATTGCAAGTTAAAAAAAAAAAAAACTGAAAAAGTACATCAGCAAAGAAGTAGCACTCTTTGGCCGATTTTATTTTTGAGCCTGTGGACGAAATCTCATACGTAGGCCTACTTGTTTTGAACATAGACATACAGACCATTTTGATCAATTTTTTGCAAACGTGTATTTCCATCAAAATCTGATATGAATCCAATACTTTCTCTCGAGTGGTATATAATTGTCGACGTTTCAGTAATATTTTTTAATAGAAGAAATGTAAAATAATTTTAATATAAAATATGAGATGAAGATACTGAAAAGAAATAATCAAAATAATATTATTTATTTTGACATAATTATGTCTTAATTTTTTAGATTGTTCAATTGTTTTCTGTTAGGACAGTTCATTTTGTCAAAGTAAAATTCATGCATACTTCAATATTGCTTAATAAATAATCCTATTCATGTATTTCTTTGTATTATCAATATAAATAAATAAATAAACGATTAAAAAAAAAAACTCCGAATGTCATTTGAAATTGAACCAGTAGGTGAGTGGATCGTTGAAAGGTTATTAGGTGATAAATTGAATCGATTGAAAAAAAAAGAGAGTGAGACAGAAAGAGAGAAAGAGAGAACGCGGGGGCGGAGCCCCCATTACGCAATCCCCTCCCCCCACACCCAAGGATCACGCTCCAGATTATTATTATTATCATTATTATTATTATTAAATTCAATTAATTAAATAGCGAGCGAATCGTGATGAATGCAACCGATACGATTTCAATGCAATCCTGACCGATATTATTACGTCAATTGAGAGAGAAAATGGCCAATGAACCTTTATTAGGTCCTTTAAGAAACCATCCTATTGAATACATTAAATAAGCATATTGTGGTGTAAAATATTAAATTTATTAATAACTGTAGTGAAAATTTCTCTGAATGAAAAAAAAACCCTTTAAAATTTTATACCGTTGTATTTTAATGTTTAATTATTAAAGGAGATTGAATATTAAGCAAATAGGAAAACCCGGAAATGAGAAAGCTGAACTCTAATTAATAATGCAAAAATAATTAAAAAAGAAAAATAAAATTCTCTTTTGTTGAAACATTCTATATTTGGTTATATTTTAGACTCTAAAACAGTGTCCCCCTCCCCCCTCCCCGTGGCCGAGAGGCTAGAGGTGTTGACAAATCAAGCGGCGCGGGGTTCAAATCCCAGGCAGTACGATGATTATTTAAATGATTTAGATACCAAATTGTTTAAATAAATATGCCTCGATACCCTAAATATGTCGTATTAAATTAATGAGTAACGTTAAATGTAGCCTAAGATGCCGAAAAGACAAAAAAAGAGTTCATAATCTAAGGATCCCATTTATTTATGTAAATAAAAGAATTATATACTTATATCACGATTTGGACCGTGAAGAAAATTCATATAATTAAATTATTTACTAAATCAAACTGGTGAAAAGGATAGGGGTCCCACCGGGAGTCGAACCACGGATCTGGTAGGGTATGTTGGGTACAAATTGGCAGATCCGTGGTTTCGGCGCCCCTATCTTTTTAATATACCGTATATTAATTAGTTTATAATAAATGATAATCTTTTTTAAATATTTATGGGTCTCATCCCCGAAAATAAGCGTTTGCCGCATGCAGATTAGAAAAACGGATCCTCCGATTGCTACCTAACTCGGTACAGTCAGCACCAGAAGTGCATGATGTGCTTGAGAGTGAAGCCTTTGAGCTTAGGAAACCAAAATTTTAGGAGAAATGGACCCTATGACCCAAATTTAGGCCTCAACCAAGGAATTTTGGTTGCCTAAGCTCAGGAGGCCTCAATCTCGAGCACATCATGGCACTTATGGATCAGACTGAAGGGCTTCTTCAAGAATCCGCGAAATTTATACAACTAAAATTATAAATTTTTATCCGAAATAGCCTATATCTAAACTTTAAGAGTGACAATGATTTATAAAAGTGCAGAGAGGTTTATTTTTTTTTTTATTTTAAAGTTTAAAATTGATATGTTGTTAGTATGAGTTGTTTGTTCTTATAATTAAATAGTTCTTCTGAATCTTGGATGGGTGGCCCGAGAAACGCCATCTGTATTAATCATATAATTAAAAATATATACAAGTTAAAAAACCTACAGCCGAAAAAGGTCATTTAAATAAAATTAAAAAAATAGTTAATTTAATAAAAACTTTTCGTACTCAGACTCTAAGGTCTGTATTAAGCAACGCCAAGCAGAGCTGAAAATCGGGTTAGGTGGCCCTCGAAAAACAAGACTGTTTAACGTCCGCCGGAAGCTATCGATATTTAATTATTAACATATCAAATAATAAAAAACTCTAAATAGTTTGTAGCAGAAAGAGTATAATTAAATAAAAATAAAATAAAAAAACTTCCATGCACTTTTATCAAATTATATCTAAATGTTTCTATCTCTAATTGAGAGTATAGAAACAATAACAACAACCTCAAGGATATTTACATTTCGAACATGTTTTTTTTTTGTTCATTCACTCTCTCTCTCTCTCTTCATGTGTACAGTACTTTTTGTATTATTTCAACTTCGTGTGAGGCGAGAGTCTCTTCTTTTTCTCACTGACTTGACTGTCTGTCTGTCTGTCACACCCTCTTCTTCTTCATCATGTCTTCTTCCTTCCCTCTGTCGGTTCGATTACTTTAACAAAAAAATGCCTTTCTTTCTTCTCTTTCTTTTTCCTTTTATCCCTTTCGACGTGCCAGTAAGAAAGAGAGAGGAGATGATTTACAATGATATCTTTGTTCCCAAGGATTATGGGATAAAATGACGTGCATTGAAATCTCCAAATATTATCAAAATATCTTTCTTTTTAATGTAGGTAAATAAACATTTGGCATACTGATTTATAATAGCACAATAAGACTTTGATGAAAATTTTATAAAGAATAATTAAACAAAGTGGTGGCCACAGGATTTTTTAATAGATTGAAACTTCATACTCATAAATAGCTCGTGAAAAATATAAGGTCACTCTATTCACCAGCAAAAAAAGAGAGTAAATATGAAAATGGTAAGAGAAAGTAAAAGTCAGAAAAAGTCATATATAGAGATTGTTTGAGACACTTTCTTTCGTAGTTCATAGGAAAAATAGGACAAATAATTCCTATGGTAACAAAATATAAATATTTTTCTTTATTTCAAGGGACTCCATTTGGGGCAGAGGACAGTGGTAGAGTATTCGCCTCTTGTGCTAGTGATCAAGGGCACGCAAACCGAATTTAATAAATTGAAATAAATAGCCGACTCGGCCTCCGATGCCGAAAAAGACCTTAAATAAATAAAAAAAGCAAACGTGTGAGATCGTGGGACCCCCGGCAGGAACGAAGTTCCTCACGCCTTTTCTTCAACTCAGAGTATAATTTAATATGAATATTATTTAAATAGGGCGTGGCCTCGCCAAGGCTTCGGCTAATCTCGCCTACCTCCGCCGTCGCTCGGGCGCTGGGAACGCATTTTTGTTAGGAACGCATTTTTGTTACGTTACATTTTCTCCCATTTCACTCTGCGTAAGCCGCGTTAAAGAACTTTGTTCCAAAAAGCCAAGGGACGCTTGTTCAGATCCCAGGGAGTTCGATGAATATTTATTTAAATCATTTGTGTACAAAATGGTATAATATATACGCCTGAACCCCCACATATACTACGTATATAGAATTTAAATCATTAAAAATCTATTACCCGTATTCATAGTCATTGCTTGAGGAACAAGAAATCCTTATGCCTATATAAGGATAACTTCTTCCTCAAGGAACGACAATGAATACGGGTATAAAAGGCCTAAGATGCCAAAGAGAAATAATCTAAGATATTTTTTTTTTTATTTAAAGTATTTTTGGAAATTTCTATAGACTTAAGATGCCGAAAAGACTTAAAAAGAATTTACCTTATTTATTTTCGGCATCTTTTGGACTTTTAAAGATTGATATGTATGATTCGATTAATATGTGGGGGTTCAGGCATATTTATTATACCATCTGGTTGGTATCTAAATGGTTTAAATAAATAGTCATCGAACTGCATGCGATCTGAACCCGCACCCTTGGCATTAAGATTATCAATATTGACATTTATCAACATCTCTAACCTCTCGGATACGTGGGGTAGGGTTTTAAATTTGCTTTTTATTGTTCATTGCCTTTTCATCATTTTCTGTACTCTTCCTACCATCAGATTAAAAACTAATATTTAAAATATTTTTGCTTATAGGGCACTGAGGACGTTTGCTGTAAAGTAACCGAAAAGCCAGTAATAAAGTGTCTGAAAGAAGGCAATCCGATTAAGGATAGAAAAGAGAAAGAATTAAAAAAAAAAAAAAAATTAACATCAATATTTCCTTGTCACTGACTATTACTCCCACTTTTTTTTTAAATGACAATTTTTCTTCAGATGAAAGATGTTGATGGATTATTATTATTATTATTTTGGAGGATGCATGTGAATAGGAAAGGGGAGTAAAATCTTGACAGCGATAGATAGACGACCCTTCAAAGAACCCAAGGGAATTTTATTTCACGTATATCAATTATTCAGAAGTAAGAGAAAGGTGAAATTTTTTTTTTATTCCGTTTCTAAAAATAGTTTTTTTCATTTTTAATAAAATATTTTTGGTATTTGAATGGGGCGGACTTAATTATAATAGGATTAATTACCACCTAAATTAAGCCCCCCCCCTCTCTGTCTCGGCCTCTACAGTTTAATTATATTTTATGTAGGTTGAGGTAAACATCAATCAATTGTAGAGCTGACAGGAGAGACCATCAAAGTGTATGGAGCGTGCGTGCGTGAATAAGTGCGTGCACACACAGACACACACAGATGCGCTTATCTTGGACCATAAATTCCCTATTATATTAACGTATATGTAATTACAGGACTTAAAAGAATTATCACCTCTCTTTCTATATATCTGATACATGGTGGGTGGCGATTTATTAAATTAAATGAAATTTTAGATACAAAAACTCAATTAATGAGAGAAGATTAAAACAAAAAAAAAAAAATAGCTGACAAAAAAATTATAATAAAAACTTTTTTATATAATTATATAA
>JAKCPI010010979.1:0-18851 GCA_023213315.1 Euborellia annulipes | reverse complement strand
GCTGGAGCCGGAGGCTGGGTTTCTCCTGGCGCCAGAACCCCCCCCCGTTATTGTGCAAACAACAAACACACTCCTTATGCATACATACACACCACTATTGCAAACATGTAATACCACGGAGGGTCTAAACATTTTTTATTATATGAATTTGTGAGTCGTCCAAAATTTAAACAGATTTAAAATTTTGAAATTTTTTTTTTTTTGCAAGCTATTTGACACTTTGTATATTCCTCATTGATTTGTTGTTTTATCAAAAATTTCCCAGCTTTAATTATGAAGTTTGTTACTAAGGGTTTCCCAAAATTTGTGTACGCGGAAACATTTAAGATTGCAAAAAATAGTGGCGGGCGTAATTGAGAGAAAAAAAAAATTATAAAATAAAAATAAATATTGATGTAAAAGTTGTGGCTGTGGTATTAAATGAAGGATGTGTAGAGGTTGTAGCAGCTAAGAAATAATCATTCTGAATGCTTTTTTACTAGTTAGCCGGAAATGTTTCGGTGCATTAAGTACCATCCTCAGTCCATTAATCAATGTATAATTTGCTAGAGATGGTCAAGTGATATGGAATATACATATATATGTACATCTGCATATAAGTGGAATTTAGGCAGGGGTGTAGCAGAGCGGGGAACGCGTGGGAACGGCGTTCCCACACTGGTTTCACTCATTTAAAAAAAAGTAATAATAATAACAAATAAAATTAAAATTATTTACGCAAGTAAATAGAATTGCACTATTTCACTATTAATTTTTCTAAAATTTTCCGGGGGAAAGTCCCAAGAAAGTACCCCCTCCCCCCCTCCATTGATAAGTCATGTATTTAGCGTCCCCCACACTGAAAATTTTGCCCACACCACTGAATTTAGGCTATTATATAAAAATATAATGGTATTATTAGGAGAATTTTTTAATTATAGACCACATTTTTGTATTAAATATCTTCTTCTATATATAATAATTGCGGAGTGTCCGTCTGCCATATCTATATGTCACGCTCTGTTTGACCAACTTCCCGTTGGAATTTTGAAACGAAATTTTGCAGTCTTATAGAGGAGGTATGGAGAGTCCCGGAAAAATACTCGGGTCCCGAAATTCCTATAACTTTTTGAGTTATTAATTCCTAAAGTTACGATTTCTCCCATAGGAAATGTACAGAGGAATATTTTTGTATTCTTTTCATTTGTGTATTCCATGAATGTAAACAAATCCTCAAGCAGGCACTGGATTGGAATACGTAGTAATAATAATTTTCTTGCCCCCCGGGTGTGGCGTAGTATGTTGCGTGCCTACCTCCTATACCAAACGTCGCGGGTTCGGACCCAGGCAGTCCGATGATTTTATTTAAGCCATTTGGATACCAGATGGCTTAAATAGAAATACCTGAACCCACAATAGATAATATATATTACAACGGTTATCGTCAAAGTCTTAAATGGCCTAAGTTGCCGAAAAGACTGTGTGAATGTGTGTGTGAGTGTGAGTGCGAATGAGAAAAAAGTGTGAATGTTTAAAAAAAAAAAAAAAAAAAATAAATAATAATTTTCTTTTCATAATTAAGAAAGGCGAGGGTCCGCCGCAGACGGGCCCGAGCCAGTTGGAGAGGGGGGTCCAGGGGGGCTTAGCCCCCTGTCTAAGCACCACGCAGTTTCTTATTAAGAAAGGCGAGGGTCCGCCGCAGGCGGGCCGGAGCCAGCTGGTGGGTGGGGGTCCAGGGGGGCGTAGCCCCTGGCTAGACGCGAAGCCCGCCGAAGGCGGGCAGCGCAGCTAGTTTTTAATAAATATTTAATTCAAAAATGTGGTCTATAATTAAAAATTCTCCGAATAATATTTCAAACCACAAAAGCTTTAATAAACATAATGGTATTCATTATGAGTTGAATATTTCAATGAAACTCTGAGCATATTATACACTAATTAGCCCTTGAGGCCATGGGCGTACCCAGCGAGGGCAGGGGGGCAGCTGCCCCCCCCTCAGAAGCAAAAAAAAAATTAAACGTTTATAAAGTGGTGAAACGAAACAAAATTGGTGGATAGCGGAATGATTATTTTTGTTACGACTCGAGGGAAAGGGTTTTTAGGCCTTTAATTCGAAGGCTTTTCCCCTCTATATTAAAAATAGCTATGTCCCAATCTGGACGACCATGATCTGCCCCCCCCCCTGGACGACCATGATCTGACCATGCCCCCCCCCCCCTAGATTTGATCCTGGGTACGCCCATGCTTGAGGCTTATACATAGTAAAGGCACCGAAACGTTTCTGGCTAATTAATAAAAACATTCAGAGCATAATTTCTTGGGTGCCTCTGCGTTCTTCAAAAAATAAGTATTATGTCCTCTTAAAATTATTTCACAGGCCTTCGTTTAACTAATATACTTAAAAAAAAAACTTAATTTTAGTATGTTTTGGAATATTAAACTTACAAATTTCTCTAGTAAATGATAACTACTATGCATTTATCTATTAAATTTTCAAATTTATGCGTTCAAATATTTACAAAAAAAAAAAAAAAAAAAAATTTAAATTACAATTTTCTTTGAAAAATAGAGTATGTATTGTAATTTTACATACATTGAATAGAAATCTTGGTTAAAAATTATATTTTTTTCGAAAGCAGTTTGGGAATCCTAAATTTATCACACATTTGCACTCTAATTTTCAAACGGCTTTCGAAAATTACAATACATTTGTAAATGGTTTTTACAAAGACTTACTAAATTTAATATGTTTTTGTTTATGAAATATGCTTCCTAAACATTTGTAAAATCAACAAATTTTTTTTTAGTGTACAATAGAAGACATGATTATAATAGACAAATTTAGCGAATTTCTCACTACATCTAGTAAAATTTTAAAAACTAACAAACTTTTGAATTTCTTTATTTTTAAGATTTACTTTTTTTCATTACTTGTTGACGTATCTAAAGCAGGGCCGGAACTACGAGATTTTTTAGGGGGGGGGGCAAAATTTAATTTGCCTCCCCTTCCTTAAAATTTTCTATACAAAATTCATATCATTTTACCTTTTTTTAGTAAATCTTTCTTTAATTGCCGCCCCCTGATATCTGCCGCCCGGGGCACAGGCACCCACTGCCCCCCCCCCCTAGATCCGGCCCTGATCTAAAGAGCTTCACTTGTACAGAGCTAAGAACCCTTCAATTCCATTTTAGTCTTCTTTCATACATTATAATCCTTTATTTATTTTTTAATCCCTTAAAATTTGTCTTCTGGGAAGTTATTCGGGAAAATAAATAAATACATTTAATAAACACCGTTTTAAGGGCAGGTAATGTTGACAAAAGTAAGCCCTTTAAATTAATTTATGGCCCTGTTATTTTTTTTACAAAATAAGGCCATTGGCTTTTTGTAGGATTTCCCCAAAGGTTCAAAAAACCTTATCCCTTAACTTTGTTTTTACTTTCTCTTACCTATGTATAAATGTAATATATAGGCTATATAGAGAGAAAGTATTGGATGCATGTCAAAAATTTGATGTCGAGATTTTGATGGATATACACGTTTTGAGGTCCCTGAATCCAAAAAAGTGGTTTTCGCGACATGGTCTGTCTGTGTCTGTGAACAAAATATCTCAAAAACGGAAAGAGCTAGGAGGTTGAAATTTCATATTTAAGTTAGGCACCCCCATGGGACGTGACACGAAGCTTTTGAACAAAATCGACCAAAGAGTACTAGTACTTTACTGATGCACTTTTTCAGTTTTTTTTCGATTTTCTCTAAATTTGCTCCAACGATTTTTTTTTAAATTCAAAAATCAATTATTTTTTAGATTCACTTTACAATGTATATTCTCATTTTGCCATTGAAATCTTCTGAAGACCACTTTACTCTTGTACTCCATAGAAAAGATAGTAGAAATGGTTGCCATGGTAACAAAATATAAATATTTTGCCATACTTATAAATTTTACATCTTGAAAATCGAATGTACCGTACTGTCGGAAACTAAATACATGTCGACACAAAAAATCTGGTGTGACAAGCACAGTACACAACTTTCGATTACCGAAGGTAAGAGTAAGTTGTGTGCTATGCGCCATCACACCAGATTTTTTGAATTATTTTCTAATGTGCCCACTGCATGATAGGAGACAAACAAGTAGAATAAATATATATTAATTATTTTACACTGTTTTTTTTTTCCTCCCTTTCCGTGAGGTTAGAGATGTTGACAAATATCAATATTGATAACAGCCCTGGTCAGAATTCAGATAGTCCCATAATTATTTATTTAAATCATTTAGATACCAAATGGTGTAAACAAATGTGCCTAAATCTTTTTTTATTAATTTTCCTCTTTTTATCCATTAATTTTTTTTTGGATTTGATTATCCGGTCCGATATTCTCAATTAATTCGAACAATCAATATCGTATTTTATTAACTTTATTTTACTTATTTATTTCAATAATTTTTTTTTATTATTTAAAAATATTCAATTTTTATTTATTAGAAGTCATTTTGATTGAAAAGATTTATTATTAGATTATATAAGTTATTTACTTATACCTCAATTAACCTTTTCCTTAAAGAAAATTATTTAGCTTGTCTGTCATTTTTGAATAAATTAAAATAGAAAAAAAAATGAAAAATATGACTCATTTTGTTCCATTTTTACTTTCTCTTAGCCTATATATGAAATATATAGGAGAGAAAGTATTGCGATCATGTCAAAAATTCGATGTCGAGATTTTGATGGATATACATGTTTTGAGGTCCCCTGAGTCCAAAAAAGTGGGTCCCGCAAATTGGTCTGTGTGTGTGTGTGTGTGTGTGTGTGTGTCTGTATGTGTGGACAGATTTTTAGCATGAAGGAATTGAGCTACCGGATTGAAATTTTATATTTAACTTAGGTACCTTCCCACACGCTCAAAATAAGCTTTTGAACAAAATCGGCCAAAAAGTACTAGTACTTTACTGATGTACTTTTTCAGTTTTTTTCGATTTTCTCAAAATTCCCTCCAAGGATTTTTTTAAAATTCAAAAATCAATTATTTTTTAGATGCTCTTTAAAATGTATATTCTCATTTTGCCGTTGAAATCTTCTGGAGACCACTTTACTCTTGTTCTTTTAGCATGAAGGAATTGAGCTACCGGATTGAAATTTTATATTTAACTTAGGTACCTTCCCACACGCTCAAAATAAGCTTTTGAACAAAATCGGCCAAAAATTACTAGTACTTTACTGATGTACTTTTTCAGTTTTTTTCGATTTTCTCAAAATTCCCTCCAAGGATTTTTTTAAAATTCAAAAATCAATTATTTTTTAGATGCTCTTTAAAATGTATATTCTCATTTTGCCGTTGAAATCTTCTGGAGACCACTTTACTCTTGTTCTTCATAGGAAAGATAGAAATGGTTGCCATGGTAACGGAATTTAAATCTTTTTCTTTTTATTAGATTAAAAATCAATTATTATTTAAATTCCCATTTATTTGTGTCTTTAATTGCTTAGGAGAAAACATATATATCTCTCTCTCTCTCACTTGCAAACATTATCGCCTGTCTCTCCGCCTTCTCTCATAGGCCTAATGTTAATTTCCTATAGGGATTTTTATGTTAATTTCGATTCAAAAGGGGGTCCCCTTTGAAACTTTTTAGGCATTTAAAATTTTTTTTTCCAATTCTTATGAAATTTTGTATTTATTTACGATTCTCTATTGTGTATAAAATGTCCAAATATGAGATTAAAATTTTTAAAAATAACCATAGTTTATTTCAAGCAGTCAACATTTAAAATCCAAGTTTGAAACTAAGGTGCTATCGGAAACTAAATATATCTCGACACAAAAAATCTGGTGTGACCAGCACAGTGCGCAACTTTCTCTTACCGAAGGGTAAGAGAAAGTTGTGTGCTGTGCGCCAGTCACACCAGATTTTTTAAAAATATTTAATCAACAAACACATCAATCTTTTATCATCTCATTCATTCATAATGACCTTTTAATATTTTTTTTTTTTTGTTAAATACTTCTTAGAGATCAATTAAAATAAATAAGTGGAGTTTTAAATTGAAGAGTGGAAGTACTTTTGTACCATTTCCAAATTACAGCAATAAAGCTTTGATTTAGATCTTATCTATCACTCACTCACTCTCAATGATTCATACTACCGGTGTGTAGGAGAGAAAAAGAGAGAGTGAGAGAGAGAGAGAGAGAGGTGAACTGGTTTGCAAATAAGTTTATGAAGAAGTCAATAATCTCTGCGATTGAATTAATAACATTGTTAGTTTAATGAAATTACTTAGTATTCTTTATGCGGTGGGTGGTGAAAAAGAATTCTCTTTATTTAGCATATTTATTATATCTATATGGTTTTACTTTTCCACAATATATTAAGGTCTATTTATTACAATGTCGTCCTGCAGTCTTTGTTTTATTTTTTTAGAGTGATTTATTCACCATTAGACATTTATTTTTTAATAAATTTTTACGAACCCTTTTGCGAACCTCCGACTCAAAAGGCACCAAAGGCAATTAATTTAATACATGCAAAATATTTTTGTCGAATGATTTGACACCTGAAATAGCTATGACTATTTTATAATTTAATTTGATTTCTCAAATAGCATAATAGCAGAAATATGCATTGAAATGATTCATGTCAGTTGCGCAAAAAGATAGGGTAGTTTGTTGATTAACCCCCTTCTCTTCAAAAGAGAAAAATAATCGGGAATGACTTCCCCAAAACTTTCTCGTATATTCTTTTGGAATTACGTCTGTGTGTGTGTGTGTATGTGAACACGATTGCTTAAAAACGCATGCAGCCAGATCGATGAAATTTGGTATATATTCTTTACACTAAAATTGTAGATTTTTATCAACTTTTGGAGTAAAAACACCACCTGGAAGTAATACTTTACCTAATAATTCAGAAATTTTGAAATTTTGAATTTTTTTGTTATTTCATAATAAATTATTCTATTTTAAAAAGTTTTTATTTTATTTTTTTTTTTTTTCGAAAACTGAATAGTTTTTGAAATAATCTAAGAAGAAAAGGACATTTTTCGTAAATTTTGTTTTGACTTTTTGTCAAGCCTTTATTATAGTACAAGAGATGAGTACTCTTCCACTGATACAGCTCAAGGGCATTTTGAGACCAATACAATTAATTTGATCAATAGCCATAGGCTTGTATTAACCTTAAATAATAATTAAATAATGACATTACTTTATCAGAATCACATGCTTATTAATGGTCATTCTGATAAAGTAATGTCATTATTATTGACCGAGGAAGGGGCCCTAAGATTTTTTTTTAACACTAACACTTTGTTCCCATTCACACTCACATTCACACACACAGTCTTTTCGGCAACTTAGGCCATTTAAGACTTTAAACAATACTCGTATTTATATAATATATATTTATTGGGGGTCCAGGCATTCTTATTTAAGCCATTTGGTATCCAAGTGGCTAAATAAAATCATCGGACTGCCTGGGGTCCGAACCCGCGACGTTTGGTATACGAGGTTAGCACGCTAACCTCTACGCCAAGCCCCGAGGACGCCCTAAGATTTAAAATTTAAAAATATTTCTTTATTTTGCCGAATCTTTTCTCTTCGTGCCAAATCAACTTTGGAGCCTGAAAATACTGTAGTTCCATTTGACTATCAGATTCGAAAATAAACTATATTTTCTTGGTCCTCCATTTTTTACTTTTTCTTTTTGTCTTTTTAACATTTGCATTATTTTCCACTCAGGGGCTCACTTCTAGTGAGTACGTGGATGGCGACCACGAGTTATCCGAGCTAAGGCTGGCATTTCTTCCTTTTCTTTATGCCAACCTTTTTTTTTTTCCTTTTTCATATCAAGCGTCAGGCCGCGAGACAGGTCGGCTTGCTTTTCTCTAGGTTTGATTTCTTTATAAATTAATTTTGCCTACCCAACATAGGGATAAGGCTAAAAAATAGAAAAAGATTAATATTTGCATTATCTTATGGTCTGCCATTCTACAAATTTCAAATTCTAAAATCAGATTATAATAGTACGGAATTTCGAACCAGTAAAATTTTTCTATTTTATTTTAAATGAAACTTTTTTGATTCGATTCATCCTATTTTATTTAATCCACGGTTATCTATTTACTCGCCCTCGGGGCATGGCGTAGAGGTTAGCGTGCTAACCTCATATACCAAACGTCGCGGGTTCGGACCCCAGGCAGTCCGATGATTTTATTTAAGCCAATTGGATACCAAATGGCTTAAATAAGAATGCCTGGACCCCTATATGTATATTTATATAATAACGGTTATCGTCTAAAGTCTTAAATGGCCTGAGTTGCCGAAAAGACTGTGTGAATGTGTGTGTGAGTGTGAGTGTGAATTAGAAAAAAGTGTGAATGTTTAAAAAAAAAAAAAAAAAAAAAAAAATCTATTTACTCTGATTAGGTTATAAACAGGATAAGTCATTTATTATTCATATCTGATTAGCATAATAATGTTTATCTCTTATATAACTTTTTTAAGATCTCGAATAAAAATGATTAAAAATGTTCGAGGGATCCACACGCCTGCAGCTAATCTGCATAGTGAACCTTTAGGGACACATAGGGATCCACACGCCCGCACCAGGGACACACATTTTTCTTCTGGTCACTTTCGATCTACTGCGTGTGTCCCTGGGGCGTGTGTATCCCTGTATATCCCTGTTCGCGACATGGTCTGTCTGTGTGTCTGTCTGTCTGTTAACAAAATATCTCAAGAACGAAAAAAGCTAGGAGGTTGAAATTTTATATTTAAGTTAGACACCCCCCTGGGACGTGACACGAGGCTTTTGGACAAAATCGGCCAAAGAGTACTAGTACTTTACTGATGCACTTTTTCAGTTTTTTTCCGATTTTCTCTAAATTCGCTCCAACGATTTTTTTTAAATTCAAAAATCAATTATTTTCTAAATTCTCGTTAAAATGTATATTCTCATTTTGTTATTGAAATCTTCTGAAGACCACTTTACTCTTGTACTTCATAGAAAAGATAGGAGAAATGGTTGCCATGGTAACAAAATATAAATATTTTCACATATAAATTTTACATCTTGAAAATCGAATGTACCGTAATGTCGGAAACTAAATACATATCTACACAAGAAATCTGGTGTGACAAGCACAGTACACAACTTTCGATTACCGAAGGTAAGAGAAAGTTGTGTGCTGTGCGCCAGTCACACCAGATTTCTTTGGTATTTGAAGCTATACAGACTCTATTCTTATTTACTTATTAAATTAATTTGTAGCTAATCTAATATAATTTGAATGAATTATTGATACTAAGAACGGGAAACGTACTTCTGGAACAAGAAGCGAGCCTTATACCTCTAAGCTAAAGCCCAGGACTAATTTAATTAGATATTTATCACCCAATCTATAGAATATTTCTTATATTTCAAGGTTAGTCGATCCCACGCCTATAAATCAATTAACAAAATGCTAGCCACATCAGTCTTTCTTTCTTTTTCAAATGGAATTGATTGATCCATATGGAGATTGTGATGTGACTCATCATCAGAAATCAGATGCAGGTTCTTTTCTCTTGAGAATGGAAATTCGTGGTCCATGTTTGGTGATGCTCTCTCTCTCTCTCTCTCTCTCTCTCTTCTTTGCGTGTGCATGCATCTCTCTATCATCTATCTATCTCAGAAGAAGAGTGAGTGCGTGTCTTGCCCGGGCATCGAATACGGTCACGCCTGTTAACCGGCCAACATCTCACGGTTTGTCTTGTTGTGATTCTTGCATTCATTTTTCAAAATTTCTTTTATCTTTATTGTTCTATCAAATAATAATTGACCTGGGACCTAGAACCCCGATTTATTAATAAAAATTATATTTAAAAAAAAAATTTATTTTGAACATTTTTTTTATATGATAGTTAGTATATATGTTAATGTTGTTGTTGGTCTTATTTAGAATATAAATAAATAAAAGTTAACTCAAGATATTTTTAATCGAATTAAGATCCCCAAATTCTACTTTTTGGAATGATGTTTCTGAGCATGTGCTAATTTCTTGTCATAATAATTCAAAAAAATCTGGTATGACTGGTCGCACAGCACACAACTTTCTCTTACCTTCGGTGTTCTTTGCTTGCCACACCAGATTTTTTGTGTCGACATATGTTTAGTTTCCGCCGATAATTTAGAATTCAAGAAGTTTTTTTTTTTTTTTTTAATTTTTTAAACACACTTTTTTTCCCATTCACACTCGCATTCACATAGGGCCTACTCAGTCTTTTCGGCAACTTAGGCCATTTAAGACTTTTTACGATACCCGTTATTTGGTATCCAAATTGGTATACAAGGCAAGCACGCTACCAACTACACCAAGCCCGAGGGCAATTCAAGAAGTAAAATTTATAAACATGGGGAAATATTTATATTTTGTTTCCATGGCAACCATAGGCGCCGGAACTGGGGGGGGGGGGCACGGGTAGATTGCCCCCCCCCCTGGCATCCTACAGGGGGGGGGGGGCAGGGGGGGCAAAATTTCTTCTTTTATTTCATTTAGTTTTAAAAATGATATATTTTAAAATTTTTTTATTTAAATTTAAAAAAATTAAAAAAGTAAGAAATTTTTTTATTTTATATAGACCTATTGTATTTCTAAATTCTAAATACATTTTATATGGAATTAAAATAATAAAATTTAGATAACATGAAAACTTGAGACTTTATGCCTTGGAAAAAAAAATTAAAATAAAGAAAATTAAAAATATTTATTTCCTTCAAATAGTAAATAACAAATCTACTATATAGCCTAAAAAAATTTTGATTAAATAATTTGCATATTGTTAAACTATATATTTTGGAGCCCTCGGGGCATGGCGTAGAGGTTAGCGTGCTAACCTCATATACCAAACGTCGCGGGTTCGGACCCCAGGCAGTCCGATGATTTTATTTAAGCCAATTGGATACCAAATGGCTTAAATAAGAATGCCTGGACCCCATATATGAATATTTATCAATAACGGATATCGTAAAAAGTCTTATATGGCCTGAGTTGCCGAAAAGACTTTGTGAATGTGTGTGTGAGTGTGAGTGTGAATGAGAAAAAAGTGTGAATGTTTAAAAAAAAAAAAAAAAAACTATATATTTGTAAAAGTTAAAGGCTCAAACAGACAGAACGCGAAATTCGCGACGCTCAGGCTACGCGCGTATTTCGCGGCGAAAGGCGTTTTTGCTAAGCCACACAGGAAGCGTAATCTGGGCTTACGATCCGGTATTGTGTATATGTTTCAACAACCTTTATTTAATGAATTTATAAATATTTTATAAATAAAGTATTATATTACGAAAGAAATAGAATATCATTGCAAAATTAGATTTTATTTAAATCTTATTTTATTAATGATAACTTTGATTAAATATTTTTCGAGGCTTGTAAATTAGAATAAGATAATACTATTCAATTACCTCGATTCGGACTTTTTACTAATCATAGATTGGCTGCCAACAAAAAACATATTTATTACAGTCTTATTAAATATAGACTATAATATAACTTTAATATTATTTACTTTTATTTAGTTAGAGGCGAAAAAACAAGTGTTTTTAGCTCTATAAGTTTTTTTTATTTCATTACTCATCTTGATAATTTCGCCTGTTCGCGCGAAAGAGTTGTAAATTTGTACAACTCGAAAAAGCTGTCGCGCGAAAGAGAGCGTTTACGCCGCGTAAGTTCGCCCCCTGTGTGACGGGGATGATACAGTCTTGCCTTATACAACATTTCGCGCCCTTTCGCGGCGTTGAAAAAACGCCAAGCGACGCGAATTTCGCGTTCTGTCTGTTTGAGCCTTAAATATAAAGGACTACAGACTATTTAGTGTAGTTGATTAACAGTTATAAGAAGAAAAAAAATGAAACGTCGATTTATTGATGATTATTTTAAAAAGAAACAGGTAAGAATGGCCGTAGGCCTACTCTTAAAAACTTATTTTTCTTCGCCAAAAATATACGTACGCTAAAAATTTAATAAAAAAATGAAAATTTCTTATTATATCTGGTTCTTTCGTAGGCTCTTTAGAAAAAGGAAGCATTAGCACGGGTAGTCCTTTGCACCATGAGCATCGCCCTAGTACCAGCAGTAACATTTCTTCCACAAACACCATAGGTATTAATATAATAATTTCAAAAAATGAGTCATTATGCTTGTTTATTGTTTTGTTGCCTTGCTCAGAGATCGGAAATTCAATTAAATAATTTATTCATTTATTTAACAGAAAACATCGCCGATGATCCATCTGCTCCTGTAAAGAGTGTTTCTTTTGCTTTTACTAAAAACACACACGAAAAGATATGCTCTTTAAACGAACCGTATCAACCTTTGGATATTCCTCCATGGACCCAATCTGGACGTAATCATAATTTTCAGAATGAGTGGTTCACAACATACCCTTGGCTTCATTTTGACTCAATGACTAAAAGTATTTTTTGTTTCATATGTGTCCAAGCGCTAGGAAAAAAATTAGTAAAATGTGAAAAAAATCATGAAACAAACTTAGTGATTGATGGGTATAAAAACTGGAAAAAAATTATCATAAAATTAAAAAGTCACGAAAAATCTGCTTTTCACAAAGAATCATTTATAAAATTAGAAGCACTGAAGAAAAATACTCCAATTATTTCCTTATTATCTGAACAAACATTATCTGTTCAAATACAAAATCAAATCGCTCTAAAAACAATAATAACCTCAGCATTATATTTAGCTCGTCAGGGAATTGCATTTAGAGCACATGATATTAATGAAGGAAATTTCATTCAATTATTACGTCTCAGGGAAAATGACATTCCAGAATTAAAATTATTTTTAAAACACAAAAAATCATATAATTCTTCAGATATTCAGAATGAAATATTGAGAATTATTTCCCATGATATTTTGCGTAAAATTATTAAAATAATAAAAAAAGAGGAGGAATATTCTCTCATTGTTGATGAAACCAATGATGTACAGGGAAAAGAACAAGTTTCTATATCGATCAGATCTGTAGATGAAGATACTCTTGAAATTGATGAGTTTTTTCTTGGTCTCTATGACACTCACTCTATGACTGGGGAATCATTGTATAATATTATAAAAGACATGCTTATTCGTTTTGATTTAAGTATGGATCTCTTGCGAGGACAATGCTATGACGGAGGATCAAATATGACCGGAATAAAAAACGGTGTCAAATCAAGAGTGTTGGCAGATCAACCAATGGCTTTATTTATTCATTGTTCAGCTCATTCTCTAAATTTGGCTGTGCAGGATTCTTCAAAAGAATTCCTTTAATACGTGATTGCCTTCAATGGGTAAACGACATAGGAGTTATTGTCAAAGAATCACCAAAACGATCACATAATTTTCATGAGATTGCTAAGGCTCATGGAATAGAGAAAACTGGCCCTCGGCCATTATGCCCAACCCGTTGGACCATCAGACATACTTCATTGTCAGGGGTTATCAATACTTACCCTGCTGTTTTGGACTTTCTATTTTCATTAGCATCTTGTAATGATGATATAGGGTCCAAAGCCAGGGGACTTTTATGATCAATTATCAAAGGGTTCTATATACTTTGGAATTAGACTTAGTTATCTAATGTTTTCTTTAACTGATCAATTGAGCAATGTTCTTCAAAGTGAAACGCAAACTGTAGCTGGGGCAAAGGAAGCTGTTGAGTTAGTTTTAGAATCTTTAAAAAAAACGCTCAGAACAATTTTTTTAATGAAATGTGGAAGGATGTAAAGAAAAAAATAAAAGAAATGAATCTTGAGGAGCCCTCGTTACCGAGAAAGCGAGAGATTCCTAAAAAATTTCTATATAAACCTAACGAGTCTGAACACAAGTTCACGTCAATAGAAGAATATTTTAGAAAAACTTTCTATGAAGTTATTGATGGGATAATCAACGAGATTGAATTAAGATTCTCCCAACCGGGGTTTTTAAAATATCTACAAATCGAAAAAATTGTTATTTTAGAAACCCGTTTTGGGACCAATCTGTTATAGATATTTTAAAAGAATATGAGTTTGTAGAAGAAAAGGTCAAAAGAGAATTTGATTTCTTTAGGGAATTAATTCCTCAAGCTAAATGCTTGAATGATTTTGTAATAAAATACAAAAATCTTAATCAAGAATCAAAAAAATTATTTCCTAACCTGAGAAATATTCTAAAACTACTTTTAGTGATCCCGGCCACATCAGCAACCGCTGAGCGCTCATTTTCTATGTTAAGAAGAATAAAAACATATCTTCGCTCAACAATGACGCAAGAACGATTAAATCATGTATGCATAATAAATACATATCCAGAAATCGTAGATGAAATAGATATCCAAAATATCATGGCTACATTTATAAATAGTAATGACTTTAGAATTCAACATTTTGGCAAAATTAAAAAATAATTTCCATGATTTATAAATAATATTATTATTGATATATATATATTTATATAAATAAAAATTGTATTCAAGCAAATGTTTCTTTTTAATTATTATTACTCTTATTAAACCTTTTTTTTTTATATTCTTTCCCTTTCAATCACATCACTTTTTTTTTTTTTTTTTTAACATTCACACTTTTTTCTCATTCACACTCACATGCACCCACACATTCATACAGTCTTTTCGGCTTAGGCCATTTAAGACTTTGACGATAACAGTTATGAATATATATTATTTGGGGTCCAGGCATTCTTATTTAAGCCATTTGGTATCCAAATGCCTTAAATAAAATCATCGGACTGCCTGGGGTCCGAACCCGCGACGTTCGGTATACGAGGTTAGCACTCTAACCCCTACACCAAGCCCCGAGGGCAATCATATCATCTCCATATAGGAAGAGGTTGCCCCCCCCTGATTCAAATTCGTTCCGGCGCCCCTGATGGCAACCATTTCTCTTTTCTTCCTTTCCTATGGAGTACAAGAGTAAAGTGGTGTTCATAAGATTTCCAGGGCAAAAATCAGAATATACATTTTAAAAAACTTGTAAAAAATAATTTATTTATGAATTTTAATCAAAATCGTTGAAGCGAATTTTGAGAAAATCGAAAAAACTAAAAAAGTACATCAATAAAGTACCAGTACTTTTTGACCGATTTTGATTAAAAGCTTATTTCACGCTCCAAGGATGTGTGTAACTTAAATATAAAATTTCAACCTCGTAGCTCAATTCCTTCATGCATAAAATTGAACACATCCATACACATAGACAGACAGACAGACAGACAGACCATGTTGCAAAAACCAATCTGAAATATTTGCTAAATAAATTATTTTAATGTGGAAAGCAGCCACTGGTGTATTTTCTCCATAACCTTAACGATTTATCCCAGCATACTTAACTTCTACTATGTACCGGTATATAATATTATTTTCATTACATATTTCTTCTGTGAGTTTCCGGATTCATTGGGCTACAACTCTAAATGGGGCTTATGAAAAAAAATGAAAAAAAAAAAAAAAAAAAATGGTCACTCTCAAGGCAAAAAAAATTCAATCAAAATACAAAAAAAAAATTAAAATAAACTTTTTTAAGAAAGAAAGAGGGGGGGGGGTGAACCAGAGCCGGGGAGGACTTCGGCGGCCCTGGATTTCAATATAGTTTTTTATTTTTGTATTATAATTAAGAGAAGTCAGTTCATTATAATTAAATAAGAGGTATACCGTAAATAAACAAATGATTCCGTTATCCCAAAAGACAACAAAAATAACTTTAGGACGTTCCAAGGGTCATTTTTTTCCCACTATTCATCACACCCTTTTGGGCTTTTCCAGTTTTCTTTATTCATTTAATAACATTTCGAATTTTTTTGTTAACTTATTACTTATTCTTTTTTTCCTAGAAATAGGCTTAATAGTATTTCTTTTTACTTGCTTTAACAAATGTAAAAAGTCTTTAATTGGGTTGTAAAGTATTCATGTCAGCAGTTTCTATTTTTTCAAAAAAGTCAACTTTTTGACATCCTCTTCTGAAAATTTTTTTTTCTTATACCTGTATGGGTATACATAATACAATAGGGTAAACTCATTTTTTTCTCAACGTTTAATCCCTTTTTCTTTCAAACTTGTACGCAACAGGCGTTCTTTTATTTTCTTATTTCTCCAGAATTTTGCTTTTATTTTTAATCAGAAAAAAATTATTTTATTTCATCAAGGTGATTAAAACTTTTGTACTTGTATAATAATTTCTCTTATAACTTTTCCATTTGATTAGTCAAAGGGGTGGGGGTCACCCAAACGTCCCCCCTCTGACCTAGAACACTCGAATTTCTCCTGGAGAGTCTCTCTAAAGTCCAGGGACAAACTCATGTCTCATTCTCTCGGACCATATATAGTTGCATTAAAATCTGTTACACTTTAAAAAACACCGCTAAAATATCATCTGGTCAAATCACGATTGCTCAACTAGGAGATTAGAACACATTAAAATAAAAGTTTAAAGTAGAAAGATAAAAAAAAAAAAATTAATTCACCAAACAGACACTCATTTTTGATTATTTTGTTTTGTTTACTTAAAGTTGGTCATTTTAAATGGGACACCAAGAACAGTTGAGGACTTGATCTTGATGACTCCCCTCCCGTTCTGTGTGACCTATTCATGTATTCAACAAGAATTAAACAACTATCAAATAAAGGGATGTTAAGGCGGACGTAAACGTAACGTAGTCGGTACGTTACAGTTAGCGGGGCAGCCAGACGACGACTATGAAGGACGTTTGCCAGGGGGCAAAAAAAAAGCCGCAATTTGGCCTTAGCGGAGGTTATCAGGTGAAACGGGTAGCACACATCAAGACAAACAGAGAGAGAATACGCAGACAGACAGACGACGCGGTGCGTCCGATCGTCTTCAAAGGCGTCCGGATTCTCATCCTTTTTCGCAATTAACAACATATAAGAAATTTTTTTTTTCCAGATATATCAAAATGGGAGAAAAATTCAAATTTATAAAACAAAACTTCCTCTTTCATCTCATCCCTTTGATGGTCCTTAAAAGGAAATTAATACATTGTTTAGTATTTTAAGGAAATTTTTTTTTTTAGAAAACAACTTGTTTATAACAAACAATCCTTATATAAATGTAATTTTCGGATAAATTATGAACCCTTATGTAGGGTGTACCCTGGAAAGGATATTCATATGCGGACAACAGAACAACAAAAGAGATAGTGTACTTTTCCCCCTTTTTCTCTCTTTCTTTTCTCTTTTATATTTTAAGTTTGTATAATTATATAAAGTTTTGTTGTTCTGTTGTATTTTAAGGTCCTGAGGATGGGTGACGTATAGTCTCCGAAACGTTGACATAGGAAATAAAAAATAATTTCGGGCCTATTAAAGTATTTTTTTTTTCACCTTCCTGTTAATATGAATACATTAGCGTAGACAGACATTTTAATGGAAGTTCAAGAAAATTTTTTCAAAAATTTTTTTAGGGTATTTATAAATCATTTTGGTTTTTACTTTCTCTTACCTATGTATATATGTAATATATATATATAGAGAGAAAGTATTGGATTCATGTCAAAAATTCGATGTCGAGATTTTTGATGGATCTTCACGTTTTGAGGTCCCCTGAATCCAAAAAAGTGGTTTTCGCGACATGGTCTGTCTGTGTGTGGGTGGGTGTGTGTGTGTGTGTGTGTGTGTGTGTGTTCAATTTTAAGCATGAAGGAATTGAGCTATGAGGCTGAAATTTTATATTTAAGTTAAACACCTCTGGGACCGGAAAAATAAGCTTTTAATCAAAATCGGCCAAAGAGTACTAGTACTTTACTGATGTACTTTTTCAGTTTTTTTTCGATTTTCTCAAAATTTGCTCCAACGATTTTTTTTAAAATTCAAAAATCAATTATTTTTTAGATGCTCTTTAAAATGTATATTCTCATTTTGCGATTGAAATCTTCTGAAGACCACTTTACTCTTGTATTTCATAGGGAAGGATAGGAGAAATGGTTACCATGGTAACAAAATATAAATATTTTGCCATACTTATAAATTTTACATCTTGAATTCAATTGTACCCTACTGTCGGAAACTAAATACATTTAGACACAAAAAATCTGGTGTGACAAGCACAGAACACAACTTTCGATTACCGAAGGTAAGAGAAAGTTATGTGCTGTGCGCCAGTCACACCAGATTTTTTTTTTAGTTAGAGTAAATTATTATATTTTACTTTCTCTTACCCTATATGAAATATAATTTGTATTATAGAGCTTAAATATCTAGTCATGGCTTGGGTTGCCCGGGGGGTTTGAACCCCCAATCCCCCCCGGCTACGCCTATGTATGAATAAATAATAACCGGATCTGATGCCGAAAGAACTTAAAAAATATCAGATCACTTTACATTTATGCAGTGGCTTATTTAGAAATTTATTTTGGGAAACTGATGGGTATACCGGAAAGTTTGGGGGTATGGAATACCCCCCCAACGGGGAAAGAGGCACTCCCTAGAAAAATCTTTTTAAATTTTATGTTTCTAGAAGTATTTTTAGACGACCTAAACAATCCTGAAATATTTTAGAGTTGTGCTAAAAAAAAGTTATCTTACAACTCTAGATTATGTAAAATTTAATGTGACATTTATTAACAAGTTTATGTAGATGAAGATCGTCTACTTCTTGAACAGTTTCATTCTGTTATTCTTTTCATTTGTTGGATTTCGGGTGGGACTCTCTCAGCCCCCGCCCCTAGATACGCCTGCATTTATTTGATCGGTAAAGATTTTCGGTTAATTGTTCAAGCTCATGATGAGTATTACATGTTCACCCGAGCCCTCTCATTCAGATCTAAGCTATGGAGGATGCCCTATCTTCTCTCTCAGCACTTCCGTAAACTATTCCCCACGTTTA